>QWZN01000103.1:0-146233 GCA_003693225.1 Venturia aucupariae
ATCGTATTCTCGGTCGCGCGAGGTTTTCTCGCCGCCTTCAAGCTGAAAACGCCCGTACCCGTGGTCGTAGTAGTCGAAGTAGTCGTAGTAGTCGTGGAGGTCAGGATACTACTAGTAGTACTACTAGTAGTACTAGTAGTTATACTAGTAGTCGTACTAGTAGCCGTCTTAGTAGTCGTGTTAGTAGTATTACTCCTTCTCTTATTCGTCGTAGTTATCTAGTACTATCTAGGATAGCTTCTAACCTAGGCCCTATAGTAGAGGAGATAAGGGCAGCTAATCGTACTACGTATAATAGTACTACTAAGGATAAGGAGGGGGATACAAATGAGGATAAGGATAAGGATAGGGATACTAATAAGGAGAGTAATAATCTAGTTCGGGTAACGCGTAGGCGTGTACGCAAGTAGTATAGTATAGAGATAACTAGCGTTCGGGGTAGGTATTGGTATTAAATAGAGATCTCGTCTTAATCTTGATCGTACCTTTGTAACTGCGTAACTACTAGGAGACTACTAGAAGACTACTAGAAAGACCTAAAGTTAACTAAGATATATAATAATTCTAGGACTACCCCTTCTAGTTAGTATAGTTGTTACTTTGGTTATAATAGTATAGTACTATTATATAATCAGGGTCACGAACCGTCGGGTTAAAATAGTTCGGGTTTTTACTTTTATAAAAAACCCAACCCGAACCCAACCCGAACCGTTAAAAGATAAACCGGACCCGGACCAAACCGTTTAGACCCGAACCGTTCCCGGTTTAGGTTTTAACCCTTAAAACCCAACCCGAACCGCACCGTTGGGGGCCCTAGAAACGATTAAATAGAGAGTAAATTCTATTATAAATAATCTATTACTAGGCTAGGCCTAGGAATAGGTTTCCTTTCTTTAGTTTAATTAACCCTAAATAGGTCGTATCTTTAAGTCTATAGTAGAATAGCTAAGACTCTCTATAGATTATATAATATTAAGACGTTTATAGTCTTCCTCTTTCTCTATATCTAGTAGAGGTTTTGAGCCCAAGCCCCTATATATAGCTAAGTTTTTAAAGAATAAATTTTTACTAAAAATAGTTATTTCTAACTTTATTATCTCTTGAAATTTTCTAGTAAATATTATAGAGACTTTCTCTTTCTATTCTATATATATACAGTCTTGAGTCGTACCGAATTAAATTAGGTTTAGGGCTATAGCTACTACTATAGGCGTATTCTATTTAACTCTTCTAATAAGGGCTTATATAATTAGGTTAGAAGTAGGGTACTAAGTCGAAATAGAGAATAGGTAGGAGATCCGTCTATAGTTAATAGATAGTCCTAATAGAGTTGCTAGGCTAGCTATAAAGTCGTATTATACGGCCA
The DNA here is from genome assembly GCA_003693225.1 of Venturia aucupariae. NCBI lineage: Eukaryota > Fungi > Ascomycota > Dothideomycetes > Venturiales > Venturiaceae > Venturia > Venturia aucupariae. Next base: position 1,367 of record QWZN01000103.1, read on the forward strand.
AAATTTAGTTCTATATTCCTCTTTTAGGTACCTCTAAAGTTTTATAATTATGATTATTACTATAGAACTATAGTAATATTATAATACAAGAACCTTTTATAGAACTAGTAGAACTATATAGTTATAAAGGATAGATAATACGTACTATTAGATCCGGGTATACTACCTTCTCCTAATTAGTACTAAAGTACGCTATATTCTTAGCGGTCTAGTATATATTAGTTACTATCCCTATAATAAACCTATTACTAATCTTAACCTCGCGCTTATTTATTTGTTAAAGCTAGTAAGCGATTCTATTATCTTTATATATCCTTAGTATAATTATAGTATAGTCGTTATTTGTCTTACTAGTTACCGTTAAGAAGCCTTGGACTATATCGATACTATACCACTTTTTAACTACTCTAAACAAATTAACGTCTAGGTATATAAAGCTAGTCGGGTCGCCTAGGCGCGTATATTTAGAGTAATATAGATATAAAACAAGCTAGAACCAACGGTCTAGGCGTAGAGTAATATAGAGTAACTAGTACTAGAGAGACTAACGTATTACTTATTAGCCTAGCCTATAGTATATTATACGATTCTAGCCTAAGCTCGACTTTCCTTAGACTTCGCGTTGATAGTACTAATATATTTTAGATTCAAGAATAACTAGTTCTTTAATAGTTAGATTCTCCTAGTCTTTAAATACTTGTTTATAGCTATTACTAAGCGAATCTATAGATTTAAGCGTATTCTTAAGAGACTTATATTACTTATTCTAATAAGTAAATACTCCGCTATCTAATATACTATAATCCCTATCCTATTATCTATTCTAGTCCAAGGTTAAGATTCTCTTATAAAAATTTATCTAATCTTATTCTAGAATTTTATTAGTAGAGACCTTGTTTACTAGTTGAATCTTATATCTAGGCCGAGCCTAGGAATAAAAAGAATAGACGTATATTATATTAGATAGTATAGCTAGACGGTAATCTAATTGAAACTAATTACTATAGCGTAGATCTATAATAAATTCTACTAGGTTTAGTACTTATCCAAATTTTATAAGTTATACTAGGAGTTCTAATACAAATCTAGATCAAATTTAAAGACTAATAGACTTATATACGACTTAAGTATACCTACTATAAACGTTCTATATAGTCTATTTATCCTAATTTTGTAGGTACTAGTATAGGTTTTTAGTATAGTTATATTGAGTAGTAATAGTATTAAATTTATCGCCTTTTTCTACTAGGACTATAAACTTCCTAGTAGTAGCGTTATCTAGATAGGAATAGAGAATATCCTAACCTCGCTTGGATTGTAATATTACTATCAATTGTACGCCTTTATTATCTATATTGCCTAATATAAAGCGGGAGTCGTCTGAATATTCTAGATATTTACTACTTTCTAATAGCCCTAGTACTAGACCCTTGCTTCTAGTAGCTTGGAACGGGGCTAGGGTATTAGGAGAGAAGAAATTCAGGGAGAGAATAGGTAAAAATCCCTAATATACTTCTAGGCTTACTTTGAATAAAGTACGTAGAGTAAGAGTTGTATCCCTATTATAATTATTAATAGATCCTAAGAGACGATTCTAGTAGATAAGATCTATAATCGTAACTCGAGCTACTTAGTTCTAGATAGCGATTTTTCTATATTCGACTAGGAGATAAAGAGTTAGGTATTCTTTATATTAACAAGCGCTATACTATTTATTAGGTTATACTATTACAAGTTCAAATTTACCGCGTTAGTTTTCTATAACGTAGCCGTATCTATTCATTTTTACTAATAGTTTTTCTATTAATACTATATCTACTACCTATAGTCGTATAGACCTATAGATACCTTACTTTAGGTCCGTAATAGGAGTATAACTTATCCGACTAAGGAACTACATAGTTTCTATAAAGGAGTAATATATACCGTAGTAAGAAATTATAAAGGCGGATAGTTTCTAAATAGCGTCTCGGTCTATTTATAATACTATATCCCTAGGGATACTATCTATTAGTCTATCTACTAAAGGAGAGAGATAGGAGTCTATAAGCGAATCTACCTCTTCCTTAGTCTATCCTCCCTAATATTCCGGTGCTCCCTAGTTTAGGATTACTTAGATTTGTTATACTACTTGATCCTTCTTTTCCTCTATCTTTTTGCTCCTAGTAGCTACTTCTTTTAGGTCTTTTAGTTCCTTACTCTATACCTCCTAAAAAGTTATTATAGTACTAATACCTTTCTAAATAGACAAGTTTTCCTTAAAAAGCTTATAGAGTATAACTATAAATGCCTCCAAGCTATCCTAAGATACTAACTAGCGACTAAATACTTCCGTATAAGTATCCTAACGGTCCTTATTATTATTAAAATAAAGGATCTACTTCCTTATACTATTTAGAGTCTATATACTAGTTACCTCTATAATCTACCGTATATCCATTGTTTTAAGACTTAATTATAAGTTAGATATATTAAATAAGGGGAAGGACTAGCTATATTATAATCGGCTAGAAAAGCTTCTTATTTCTAGCGCTAATATTCTATCTAGGACGCGCGGTATTCTTAGTATTAGAGTACCTCTACCCTCTCCGCTTAGGAGTCTCGACGAGAGTACTCTAGATAGTATTCTTAGTATAGGAGTCCTATTACTTCCTCCGCTTAGAATTCTCGATATAGAAACCCTTAATACTAATCGTTCCTATCCTTGTACTAGAATTTCCCTTACGCGTACGCGCTTTTACTTCTACTCTTTTACTAATCTCTATATACGCGTCTCTATTCTTAACCTTGTCTTTTCTTTTTTCCTAGGTTTAAGTAGTTGTCATTTCGTAAATAACGGCGTATCAAAGGTATCGAAGGTAGTAAGTTAAGAAAGTAAGTTGATAGGAAAGTAAAAGAGTAAGCTAGGAAAGTTATTCTTAAATACTTATATTAAGTATTAAATAGGTACTAAAATATTATATATAAGTATAGCCGGGTTGCTTATATATAAGTACGGCCGGGTTACTTATATATTAGTACGGCCGGGTTACTTATATATTAGTACGACCGGGTTACTAGTCCGTTTAATACTATTAAATAATATTATTAATACAAATAGAAGATAGTAAAAGTATAATACAAAATTCAATACCCTCTCTAGCTAGAAGATTCGTCGACCTATAATAATATAAGGAGCAAAATCTATTACTAGGTTGGGCCTAGGATTAAAAAAAATAAAGACCTAGTCTTAGTTATTATAAGCGAAATAGTCCTTGTAGAGTAAAAGAACTTAGTAGAAAATATAAAGTAGTTATTGTAGCTCTATTCGTACAAAATAGAACAAAATAGGTTTATAATAGAAGAGATCCTATAAGCTAGAATAGAATACTATAGTATTTCTAAAGGTAGCTGTCTTTTATCTAGTAAGTAAAGGTTAATATTATTACTATAATCTCTTTTTATATCCAGGCCGGGCCTAGGAATAGAAATCGTATAGTTTACTAGTTATATAGGCCTAGTATATAGATCTTACAAAGGACGGAGCGTTATAATATTATTAAATATTGTCTCTATTTATCTAAGAACAAAATACTAGAATATTGTTTTTCTTTAATTATCTAGGTTTGAAAAAGTTATTATAGATCTATTCCTAGAGTAGAGTAAATTCTTAAGCGCTTTTCCTAGCTGTAACAATTACTAGATTGGTATATTCTATAGAAGTATTTAAGATAATTCTTTTTAAGATTCTTATTAACTTAGATAGTTTAAGGATTTTGGAAGTTTTAAATCGGAGTCGCGGTATAGCTAAAGAATCCTTCTTAGCTTTAGATTTATCCTATTATATAATAATTTCTTTAATAGTATTACCTAGAACGGCGCTCTTTTCAAAATTAATTACAAAATTTAGCGTATTAGTATAACTCTAGACAATACCTTCGACCTCGAAGATGATTTAAGTAATATTACTATATAACGAACGGTTCTAAGGGTCGATATTAAGAGATAGGTTGGCCTACTTACGTATATTTTCCGGTAAGCTACTAAGGAAGATTTTGGCTATAGATAAACTAGTTAATTCCTTAGACTTAATAATGGTAGAGTAATTAGTCTTAAATTCTTTGATAAAGCCTTAGATATTTAGGTATCTAGTTGAGCTCTCAACGGTAAGTTCCTTTAAATAAACGGCTATTTCTTTTTATTAGCGATTATTATTAGATATATATTCTTTACGAAGTATCTAATATAGTATCCCGTAGTTTCTTTCTTAGTATCCTTAAAAAGACTTGACGTTATCTAAAAGACTAGACTTAATATTACAAGTTAAGGTATAGATCCGGGAGTTCCTATTAATAACCTTATATATTTCAAAAGTCTCGTTAAGACGAGTAAGAAAGTCTATAATATTTTTACCGTCGAACTATTTATTAGGTCTAAGAGAATAATTTTTAAAGCTAAAAGAACTAAAATATTCCCTATTATTACTAGGCTTAGGACGAATTGCTATTATTATAATAAGTTCTTTAATAGCTTTAAAGGTAAAAAGGTTGGAATCGAGAGATATAGGCGGATCTGCGGACGTAGGCGTAGTAGGGGTTGGCTTGCCGTTAGGCTTAATAGTTGGTTTGTTCTATAGGTAGACGCGTTTAGATTTGAAAATAAGTAATATTACTAAGAATAGTCTAGTAATAATCTCTATTAGTAGGAGTAGACGGTAGTAAGGGCTATATTCTATAAGGTTATACCTTAATATTTCTTTCTTATAACTCGTATTATTAGTCTATTTCTATATTAGGTTACTAGGTAGCGGGATAGATAGTTCCAAGTACTACGTAGTAAAAGAGGGGCCCTCTAATTTTTTTTATATTCGTTTTTTCCGTCATAATCTATTACTAGATTGGGTCTAGAAATAGATTCGAGGAGGGAGTAGCCTAGTAAGTATTGTAAAATATTTTCTATTCTAGTAATCTATTATATAGATAATACCTCGGTTCTTAGTCAAATCAAATCTTTGGGTATTAAGTATAAAAGTTCAAATTTAAGATAGTAGGGTTAAGTATTCCTATAGATCGAGGTTAATAGTTCTAGTCTAAGTTTAAAGTAGTTGTATTTAGATAGGGTCTATACTATAGTAGCTACTAGAAAACGTCTTAATAGTAGAGAAATTACCCTAGTACGAACTCTAATTTATAGGTAATATAAATAAAGTAATCTAGCTTTAGATTACTATCAACCTTAGCTACTTAGTTACTATATAATAGTAATAAAAGTAAGGTCTTTAGGATAGGTTTAGAAAGGAAATATATAATAGATAAGACTAGGTTTAGTAAAAGACTTAAAGATTTAATAGCTTATTATCTACTTATTATTATTTTAGTCTAAGTCCTCTTCTCTAAAATATATATATAATACCAAGCCTAATCTAATCTAGTTATATAATACTAGTAGAGTTTAACCCGAGTATAGTCAATTAAGTCCCGCATCTTACTACCGTCCCTTTAGTAAGTAAGAAGTAATAAAAAAAAAGTCCTTATATTACTATCCTCTTAATAGTAATTAGCTTAGAAGTTTAATTGATATCTTATCTCTCTTAAAACCTAGCTTGACGAAGAGTATACGTAGGAGTAGTAACGTACCTACTTATAGTCTAAGCTAAATAAGTCTATTAAAAATACTACTCTATAGTATTAGGATATTCTAGTTATATAAGACGTAATAGTCTCGCTAGCTACGCGTATTAAAAAATCCTCCTCCTATAAAAGAAAGAGTATAGAAGAATATATAAAAGATACTAAGAAGCCCAAAGGCTAGGATAGGCCTAGGGATAGATATAGAGATAGCTAGGGAGGATTATTCTCTTGCGGGGGTTATATAGGCAATACAAATAACTTAGGTAAAGGTACTTAAGATCTAAGCTATATCGAATACTTTAGATACTATAAGTATAGCTATTATACTACTAAGTATCTAGAGTCTAGTCCTACCGTCGTAGCGCTAGTAGATAGCAACTCCAACGCTAGTAGTAGTTAGGGAAAAGGACGAGAGCCCTCTCTCTAGTTATAGAGGGGAGGATCTAGAAAGTAGACGATAAAGAATAGTCGCTATAACTACGAGGTAAAGAGGAAGAATATTATAGGATAACTATTTATACAAAGGTATCAACAAATAAGTAGTACTATCTCAATCTCTTGCATAGACCTTGGTAAGGCTATAGCTATAAAAGGAAGCATTGGAACAATAAGGCAAGTAGTACTATCTTGATAGACAGTAGATAGTCTAGACTATCTAGATGGTCTAGACCATCTACCTGTCTATATTATGATATATGGTGAAACATAGTAATACAACAATAGCTCTTGATAATAGTAGGGAACTATTATCAAAGCTTGGGGGTTAGATACAAACTATATATATTTATACACCTCCAATTGCCAGGCAATTGGAGAGACATAGAACTACTACTAGAACTAAGTAAACTACTAGTAGTTTATTATTCTATAGGCTCTTATCCTAGTTTCCTTTTGTCATTGTCTTTTACTAGTCTATACCTTTTATTATCACTAGCTAAGCTAGTACTGCACCTATAGTAGTATACTACAATCTACCCCATTCCTGTGGAGTAGAACCAACAATAACTCTATATATATAAGGATTAAGGTAGTAGATAAAGCTAAGTCAACTAAAGTATAAAGTAGGAGGAGAGATTAGGCTAGCTATATAGTCTTATAGTCCGCGTACTATCTACTAGTCTCTACTTAATCTATATATTGTATAAGCCTTAAGTCCTAACCTTTCTAAGAGCGCTAGCCTCTAATATTATCCCCTAACTCTCTCCTTAGCCTCTAGAGCAAAGCCGCTAGCGTCTAATTACTACGCGCGCTATTCTAAGGGGAGAAAAATAGGTAAGGAGGAAGTAAGATAGCTTAACTATAGTATCTTATAGCCTTAGCTACTTCTCAATTAGAGACCGCTCTAAATTCTATAGGTAGTCCCTATAGCTACCTTATCTAGTTCTAACTATTACTAGTTATCCTTACTTCTCTAGTAGTTAGCTAACTAAAGTAGCCGGTAGCTAATTAGAGGCTCCTATCGAGTAATAATAGTATCTAGTAATTATAGTATCAAATCTGTATATAAACTATAGTAACCTGGCTATAGTAGTAAGATCTACTTAAGCCCTACTATCTCTCTACTATTACGTTTTTTTTTCAAATAATAATAATAATAATAAGTTAGTCTATCTAGCTAGGCTTTTCGCTCGTCGTCTACTTAAAACTAACCGGTCGTAGCTCGCTCTTACTATAGTTCCTCGTACTAAAAAGGCTAAGGCCGCCCTAGCCCCTATCGATCTAAATAGAACTATAAGTTAGTCGTTCGCCCTTAGTCTCCGGACGCTAATACTTGGTCGTAGACTCTATACGCCGTCTATTATTATAGCTACGCCGCCGTTAGTAGAGACTACTAGGAGCCGACCTCTCTAGACTACGTAAGTACTTTACTTAATTTAAGGCGGTCTCCGGCTAATATTATTAGAATACCGTTAGTAAGTACTCGCGTACGACTACCCTCTACGCCTACTATATCTACTTAAAGGTATAGTATAATATTATATATATTGTCTAGGGCTCTATAAGAACTAATCTACTAACCGTCCTTTCTAGGCTAGAGCTTATAGGCCTAGCCTATACTACCTAGACCCGTACCGCTAATACTCTTTAGTAGATAATTGCTCTACTCTCTAGCTAATTCAACCCGCTAACTATTTATAGCGCTAAGGTCTATAAAGACCTTATCTCTACTATTAAGGCCTAGTAGGCCTTAGAGTCTTTAGATAACTATTCCCTTATTATTACGTAAGATTTTCCGCTACTACAAGCTTAAGTGCCTACTAACTAACTTATATAGCCTAGTCCCCGCTACACTTCCTACGTTCTATAAAAGAGCGTTAATAAACTTCTTACTAGCTAGCGCGTCCGCCCTAGTCTCTCTTCTCTAAGGGCCGCAACGCTCTAACCTAGAGAAATAGGGGAGGAGATAGAAGTTTTTCTTTCTTTTTTTTCTTTTATTATTAAAACAGGCCGGAGGCTAGTTACTACTACTCGGGGCCCGGAATAACCCCTCTAGATAGTAGAAATAGATATAAGATAGGGGTTTTTTATAATAATATTACGTAGGCTAGAGGCTAGTTACTACTACTTAGGGCCTAGAATAACCCCTCTAGGTAGTAGAAATAGGTATAAGATAGGAAGACTTTTTTTATATAATAGTATTACGTAGCCTAGAGGCCGTTTGTTTTTGCTTAGATATTAAACTATCCTTATTAGATAGAGAATAAACTAAAAAAAATATTCTTTATATACTATAGGGAGCCAAATAGTAGTCTATAAAATTTAAGAAAGAAAAAGCTATATCCTACGAGATTACCCTTAGAATAGCTAGCGACCGGTCCTCCTAGGTCGAGTAGTATTCTACTTAGTACGTAGGCTATTAGTAGAACGAGCGCTACTATAGGCCTACTTAAAGACGTCTATAGCCTCTACGTTCTCTATTTCCTCAAGGGGTTCCTAAGTAGGCGTATAGAAACTATACTATTTAACTAGGACCTAGCGTCTCCTAGACTTTATCTTAGCGTAGAGAATTTTCTTGATAGACTATTTCTCAAACGTCTTAGATAGTATAGGGGCCGACTACAAATCGTTAATAACCTACCTAGGTAGAGGATCCTCCTATAAGGCTAGCCGTAGGAGATCCGGGTAAAGAATAGGATAGATACTTTTAGAGATCCTCTCTAATTAAATAGAGAGTAGGCTAATTACCTTAGCTACTATATACTTTACCTAGCGGGCGTCTAGCTTCTTCTTCGGTCTCTTACTACTATAGTTTTAAAGGCTAAGCTAGACCTTATTATCTACTACGTATTTAGAGGTAGCTTACCTAGTTCTATTAGTAGTCTCCTTCTACTACTAGCTAGATACGGCTATCGAAGCCTAGTAGACGTCGGTTACGTCCTTTAGCTTTTTAATAAAGGTTTCCGCTTATAACTTTGTAAGTAATAGGTAATAGTTGGTAGGGTCCTCCGTTAGGGCTATAGGCGCGGGAGCGTAGTAGCTATATATAACAAAGAGGGGTAATATACTAATACTAGCGTAAAAACGACCGTTAACCGCAAGTTATACTATAAAGAGCTACCTTTTCTAGTCTAACTATATAAAGTTTATATAGCTTCGCAAGTACGCCTAGAGTTTCTAGTTAGAGCGTTTGGGGCCTCTGTCTATTTACGCGTAGTAGATACTACTAAGTCGACGCTCTATACCTAGAAGGGTATATAGTCGCTTCTAGAACTTCCCCGTCTAATCACTACTCTAGTCGCTAGTAATAGTACGTAGGAGGCCGTAGTAGTATACCTAATACTCTAGGAATTATTAGGCGTAATCCTCCGCGTTTATAGTAGATATTACCTTAAATAGGACGGTCTAACTAAGCCAGTCCTTAATGACCTATACGTTAGTATAACCCTCGCTATCTAGCTATTTGGTTATAAAATCTATAGAGATCTCCGTAAAGAATTGGTTAGGAACTAGAAGTAGTTATAGGAGTCTAGCCCTTAAGGCCCGCTATATTTTATTACGCCCGTATAAGTCGTAGTTTTTAAGAAAACGCCGTATATAGGTAGAGAGAAGCGGCTAGTAATAGTCTTAGGCTATAGTAGAAATTAGGGCCTTCTAGCTAGAATAGCTAGAGACCGCTAAGTTATAGTTCTTTAATATAAGCCTTGTCTATAGGGCGTCTATATCTATAGTAATAGAGTCCGCGCCCTTTTAGTCGGCCTCTAGCGTAAAAGGGGCGCTAGGTACCTAGAGCTTTCCCCTATATCGAAGTAGCTCCTAGCTATTAATCCTATAGTTATCTATCTAGACCTTAAGCCGGAGCCTAGGGGGAATCGAATAGATTCTCTCCTAGATAGACTAAAATACGCTTTAGTATATTGTATCTTTTATAGCTAAGTTATTCTAGAGTAGGTTTAGCTCTTCTTCCTTAAAAAGGACCTTAGGATCTACTAAAATTACTATACTCTATAGTAAAAGAGGCGGTCTACGTCTACTTAGTAAGGCTTTCTACGGGTAGGAGTTACTTAAAGTAGAAATTATAGTTAGTTTTGACTAGGCTATCCTAGTCTTACTAGAATAGAGTATCTAGTACGACGGCGTTAGTACCCGGTCAATATACTATAGAGAACTTATATTGTATTAAGGTCTCTACCTATCGCGCCTAGTACTTAGAGAGCTTCTATTTCCTTATAAAATATTCTAAGTTATAGTAGTTAATATATACTATAAAGTAGCTAGCGCTCCAAAGCTTACTATCCTATTACTAAAGGTACTAGACTACGGCTAGAAGCTTCTTATCGTAGATATTATAGTTAGTTTCGGCGGTATTTAGTTTTTTACTATAGAAGGTAATAGAGCGTCGGACCCTACCTATTTCCTAGCTAAGGGCGCCCCTTAAGGCTAACCCGCTATAGTCTACCTTAATAAACGTTAAAAGCAACGGGTCCTACTACTAAAGGACTAGAGCCCGCGTGAAAAGTTTCTTTAGCTCCTAGAACGCCTCCTCGGCTTAGCTATTCTAGGAGAACAATACGTTACGCCTAGTTAGAGCCGTTAATAGAACGGTAATCCTTAAATATTCTAGTATAAATACGCGGTAGTAGTTCGTAAAGCCTAGAGATTATTAGATCTCGCGCTATATCCTTAGAGACTACTATACTTATACGGTCTCTATTTTCTCTAGGTCGGTCTCTAATCTCTTCCCGTTAGTATATATAACAAAGCCTAGATACTTAATTCTTTAGTTAGCAAATTCCGACTTTATAGGATCTAAGTTTAGGCTCGTAGCTAAAAGCTTATAGAGAACGGTTTAAACCTTCTAAAAGTAGTCCTTATAGAACCGGATAAGTAGATTAATACGTTATCTATATATACCAAGTAAAAATCGTCTAGGTATTCCTTTAAGATAGTATTAATATACTACTAGAAACTAGCTAGAGACCCGGCTAAACTAAACAGAATTACTAACTATTTAAATAATCTATAACGTATTCTAAACGCTATCTTATATTCGTAGCCCTTAGCTACGTATAGCTTCTTATTAGAATAACTCTAAAGGATAGAGCTATACTCTACGTAGAGACTTGACTAAAATAAAGGTATAGAACAAAGGTATAAAACAAATAGTAAAGGTAAATAAGTTATAATATATTTAGTTCTAGTTCTAATAGTTAACTTCTAACTATCTTAGAAGTTCTAGTATATATAGAGCCTTGCAAGGTCTAATACAAGACTACTATACCTCGGGACCACGTAGGTACTACGTAGTAGATACGTAGCTACTACGTAGTAAGAAAGATATAGAATAATTATCTAGATACTTCTAGAACGCTAATACTATATCGACCTTAGTTAACTAGGTAGCGCCTATTAGGTTTTGTAAGGTCTCCGAGATAAGTAGAAGAGGGTAATAGTCTACCTTAGTTATAGCGTTAAGGGCTTGATAGATATAGTAGAATCTAAGGCCGCCGGAAGCTTTCTAGGCAAATAGGACTAAAGACCTACTATTTAAGGTAGATAGGCAGATAAACCCTTTCGCTAAGAGGTTATTAAGAGTCTTACGCAATATAAGTAGTTCCTCCTTATATATACTATATAGCGGGCCCTAGAGTAGTAGTTTAAGGGATCTATTCCTCTTTATCTAGAGCTTAATCTTATAGTCAATATTAGGGTAAAAGAGGGCTAGATTTTGGCTTCCCGGCTAGAAAATAGCGGGGTAAGGTCTGCTATGAAGCTGAGTATAAGGTTGTTGATTATATCTATCAGGGAACTACGATATATACATAGGGTCCCGTGACCGTAATATATACCGCCCTTTTAGCAAAAATGCCTTCGCCCTCGAAGGCTTCATCCGCCGCATTATAGACATCCCCGATCCCAAACCGGTAAAGTATATTACTACGACGATGTTCGTGCTGGTAACTGATATTCGTTGCGGTACCGTACGTGCTGAGTGGGCAACCGCGCTGCTGAGATAAAGTGCGCTACTACGGTCGATTACGTTCGGTTGGTTGTTTATATCTGGACGTGTAAGAGAATACGACGGGGTGCTGGTACTTCGACGTGAGAGAGTATCCTCGCCTGTCTCGGTGCCTGTAGTATCGCCGCGGCCGTTTCCTGTGGTAAGGAGGGATGTACTCTCTCGAAGTTTAGAATTTATTCGAGTGCGTAAGTTGATTTCAGGTCGTCGCTTCGGATCCATCGATTATACTCGGGGCCGCATCCGGCCACTTAAATCAGGTATTCCGTGAAGAGTTTCTTACTTCTTCCAAATCGTCGTTGACGCCTTTTCAGAACACGTTAGATAGCGATACCCGTAGTATAGGTAGGATCGTCCTCAACTGGGGGATGGCCTTGCGGAGGAGTACGCGCGAATAGGTCCAGAGTAAAATCCGGTACTGGTTCCAGCTATTCGACAGAGATAACTAGGTGGATTCTCCAATTATTAGGTAGTTGGAGTTCGTAGGCATTCCCGACGCCGATAGCCCGCTTGACGGGGAATGGTCCTACGCGGCGTTAGCCGAATTTGCGATTGACCCCGGGGATACGGTAGCCGTGCTGTAGTCGTACGTACACTTGATCGCCTAGGGATAGCCGGAGGGTGTTATTCTTCCCACGGGCTTTCATTCGTGCTGCCGCGAAAGCTAAAGCATCTATCGCTTCAAGCCTTATCGTAGAACGACGTTCGCTAAGATCCGCGCCTGGGTGTCTACGGAAAGGTGGTGATGATGCGGGATATTGGCCGAGTTCGATGCCTTCGCGCAATTTAAACCCGAAGAGGAGCTCGTTGGGGGATGTGTCGATAGCTTTATAATATAAGTTGTTAAGCTCTATTCGTAGTTAGGCGAGGAACGATAGCTAGTTATCCTTTCCTTAAGAAAGATAAAAACGCAGCGCGGTCTCGATCGTCTGGTTCGTTCGTTCGGATTATCCGTTAGTCTCGGGGTGATACGCCGTGCTAAATAGTAGTCTCGCGCCCAAACGCCGAAATAGGCCCTTCTACAATACTGACGTGAATTTCGGATCTCTATCTAAGATAATCGCCAAGGGGATACCCTATTCTACTAGTCCGTTGAGGAGTAAGGATATCTATTATTCTATAGTCCAATCGTCCCTATCTAGGACTAGGGAAACCCGCTTGGAAAACTTGTCCGTGATTGATATAAGGGAATTGAAGCCGTCGAAGTCTAGTAGTACTACGACGAAATCGATAGTAATAGTATAGAATAGTTGAGGCGGGGATTGAATTAGCGTACTTTCTCCTCAAGTTAGGTAGCGTATTATCTAGTACGTGCGATAGGTAGGATAGTAATAGAGGTACTAGTAGAGTCTCCTTATAAGTTTCCTCGTATAGAAGTTGGTACGAATCTTCTCGTAAGTACGTTGGAAACCTAGGTAGATATCGCTATGGACGAGGTCGAAGATATCCTTTTATAAGGATTTAGGAATATAAAGCCGGTAACGAGCGTCTAGGGGATCTACGAAGTAGATTAGCCCGTTAGTTCCTCGTAGGAAGGGGACTCCAGGGCGAGGCTTATCTTTAATAGTTATAACTATCTTTACCTAATATTTATTAAGGTCGTATACCCGGATTAATTCGCGCTTGAATTCGGGGTCTATTTCGACTAGAGAGACTTGAAACGCGAGGGCTTGCGGTAATACGAGGGCTTGCGGTAATCGCTTATACTCGCGCTTACTATATCCTTCGCCAAACTTTTCCGCGAGAGATACGTTAAAGGTTAAGGCGTTGAGAATATCGGTATACTCTAGGATACCCATGTCCTATATATTTAATAATCTTGAAAGGGCGTCTAGGATAATATACTATTTGCCCGGCTTCTAGCGGATATCGAGATTGAATTACGAGATATATTAAGAAGCTCGGATTAGGCGTACGTTTAATTTATTAGTAGAGGAGGAGCTCAACGCGGTTTGCTTCGCTATTCCTACGGCGGAGGCGTAGTCGGTAAAAACAATACTAGGCTTATCTATAGGCGCCGTTTGGACTATATATAATATCTTACGTAGGACCCAAACTAGGCCGGCGACCTCTAGTTTAGTAGGCTAGTAGTTACGCTCAGCCGAGGAAAGGTATTTGGAGAGGAATAGTATCGGTTAAATCTAATACCGCTTAATATCCTTAGAGCGTATAGGATCGCCTACGACGTAGTAGATTATTACGCCTACGCCTTTTTTCTTAGACGAATCGATATCGATATATAGTCTCCTAGTAGAGTCGAAGTATACGAGGAAAGTAGACTTCGAGAAATATCGTTGAATTGCTACAAAAGCCTAGAGAAGGTCTAGAGATAGGTCGATCTTAGTCGCCCTTATATAGTTTATACGAGCTTGTCCGGAGACTAGCGCCGCCTTGAGATAATTCGTTTTCACGTTCTATAGTAGTTCGACCAATTGTATATAGTATAGAATATAACTTCTCAGCCAGCCGGTTATACCAATATACGTTTCGAGGGCCTTTAACGAATCGGGGAACTCGAGGTTTTTAATAGCGGCGAGCTTATCCTCGGCGGTTATAAGCCTAAGGGTATCGACGCGCTACCTAAGGAGCTTAATAGAGAGATAACCGAGGAATATCTTAGAGGGAGCGAGCGTTAGATTAAACTCCTCGAGTGTCTAGAAAACTACGTATAGGTATTCGATATACTCGTCTAGGGACCGGCTAAAAATAACGAAATCGTCGATATATACTCGGGTATACTCGCGATATTTACGGAGGATAGTATCAATTTGGCGCTGCACGTACGTTAGCGAATTACGGTAGCCTATAATAGCGACCTTGAACGTCTCTTATCCGCGATAGGAGACGACCGATAGCTTATAGCGATCCTCTTCGGATACCGGCTATTAGTAGAAGAAAGTCAGCCTATCTGCTACCATGATAAACTAGTAGCCAGCTATAGCAGCGGTGATATTCGTCTATAATAGTATAGGGTACGCATCTAGTATAGAGACTTTATTAAGTCCGCGAATATCTATAACGACACGGCCCTTCCTACGAGGACCCTCGGGGCTATAAACGGTTTTCTAGACAACGAATACTAGGAAGCCGAACGGAGTAGGATCTTGCGTATATTAGAGCTTATCGTCTCGATAAAGTTTATCGAATAGCTAGTCGATAAGTTCTCGGTCTTACGAACCTACTAGGTACACTTTATATACGAGCTTTACTCTAGCCCGGTTCTAATCGGATACTAGCGGTATCTTTATATACTTCTCCTAAGGAATATTAGCTATCCTTCCCTCGTCCGTAAATAGTTTGCGGTAAGTTTTAACGACGCCGTCGAGCTTCGCCGCGGTATTAGGATCTCCGTAGACCGTAATCCCTAGCGACGACCGGTGTTCTTTCGCGGGGTCGTCGCTATACGCCGTAATAGCTATATTAGGGCGAGATTCGTCGATGTCGTATATAGTCTCGGGCGTAGATTCTATAGTAGGTATATGTTTGGATAATGTTATCCTATATGGTAATATATATAGATAGGTTGGGTGCTGCTCTCAGGTTAGGGATATTCCTATCTACTAACTTTACATAATATAATATGGTGGTTATAGCATAGGGATAGGACATAGTTATAACCTGCAAGTTCTCTTGCAGGTTATTAATTAAGAAGAATATACTATACCAATAACCAGTCCTTTCTTTATCTTTTCCTTTATTATCTTGTCTTTTCATTGACGTCAATTCACACCTATACACCTGATAGGATCTAGTAGAGATATACCAATACTAATTAGTAGTTATTATCACTACAGATCTGCAAGGTTACTATCTACACGAAAAACTACTCGCAAATCAGCTTATAGTAGCTAGATAACTCGATATACCATGTCCTCCCGGCCGGAATCGAACAAAGACCCTTAGTTACTAGTAACCTACCCAGATTTGGGGGACTAACTAGATAATTAATAGGATTAACAATCCTCTACTTCGAATGCAGTAAGTATACCTATAGAGCGTCCTCTACCTCCTCCTCCTACTCCTCCTCCCGAATTTGTTATACTTAATAGTTAATCTTTTCTTGTCAAGAGACAGTACCTAAACTCGGACCTAAAACCTACCTTATATACACCTAGAGAAGAACTTAAAGGATATATGGCATAGCAAGCATATATATTCAGTAGGGAGAAGAGCCAAAGGATAGTTAAAGAGAACTTCTACGACTCTTTCAGGGTATAGACACTTACCCTATAGGAAAGGGTAGATAAGGATAGCCTAAGAGTACTTAAGGTATTAATTAAATTCCTCTTACTACCTTCCTATAACCCTGTATTACCATTGTATCTACAACTTAGTAACGTCGTTATTAGTATCGAAAAAGACTATAATACAAGTCAAATTATAGAGCTCTAAACACCTCGAAGACCTCTCTATCTATCGATAATAAATCCTTCCTATACCTTACTAGAAACCTCTAAGAAACCAATTACCTTAACTTCACCTATACCTGGCTATAGCAACCTTAATTACAGCAATGTTACCTTCGAAAGAAAGCGAAATCAAGATCGTTCTGTACCTCCTTAATAGCCTGGAATAACAGAAGTACCTGAATCATCTCAGCTATAAGGTTTTGGACTACTACTATCTATACTACCTATAACTCGTTACCCCTAGTACCCTTCACGGTTAGAGAATAGTATTCTAGACGAGTAAGTGATCTTGCAACGTCCTAATCTGCCCCCTATAGCTACCAGGTTGACAAATCTTGCTAAGTTGTACCAGGAAGATATAAGATATAGAGCAACTACCTTTGAGGTTATTAACTCCAAATTCGAAATCTTTATAGATACCTGCAGGAAGGTTGGTATTAGTAATAAATAGGATATAGTTTCTACTATACTCTTAATACTTAAGGGTAAGGCAAGGGACTACTACTATAAGGATATCCTTAAGAAAAGGTATATAATAATCTATAATACCTTTAAGGCCCTTATGACCCATTTCGAAACTCCTAAAAGGCGCCAGACCCTCCTAATAGAATAGAGAAATGCTACTTTACCTTAATAAGTGGAGAGAAATCTAGGGAAGTCTAAACTTAAGTGTCTTGAACTTCTAATTAGCCTCCTAGCTAAACTAAGAAAAGTACTTAGGAAAACAGAATTAGATATATACGACCACCTCCTTAATGCATATATAAACGTTAAGGAATGTCGCTATACTATCTTCAATCCTGCTATAGGATTTGAGCCTCTTTGTATATAGCTAAGATCAGCTATTTTAGCAACCACACTAATTGCATACAATGTTCGCTTCTAGGAAGACGAAGAGACGTAGTTCGCTACTTAACCGGATATATAAGTCAAGCTACAAGAGGAATTTCAAGATTCTAATAAGTTTAAGGATGATGATCCTTCTTAGTAGTATACTAATAGGACATATTCTCGACCGCTAAATAGACGATTTCGGGGCCGCGGAAGACCTGCAAACCGCTTTGTAGGACGAGGACGTTATAGAAACTATAATAGTAAACTCCCTTTCCGCCTAAGGACAACAAATAAACGTAATAGACTATGTTTTGTTTGTAGTAGTAATGAACATTGGTTAGACTACTATATAATTAAAGAGAGAAAAGCTAGTTTCGCTAAATTCAAGGCCTTATAACTATCCCACTTCATAGAAACAAAGGCTATTGAGGCCTATCTGGTAGTAGTTAATTACTATGAAGGTTCTAACTCCCTAGAAGACGATTTTTTACGCTAGGAAGTATTTTCTATCTTTATATAAGAAGATGAATTATTCTACACAGTAGTCCAACAACTCGCTAATAATACTACCGCGTATTTTCTCGACAAAATATACTATATAAATAACAATGTAGCCTCCAAACAAGTCGAAATCTACTAGTTTAATACTCGCTATTCAGACGACACCTTTCAAGGCATCCTGCCTAATATAGAAGTAGTAGGAATTTCGACTGCCGGAGAACTATAGTTCCGAGTACTATAAACTCATATACAGATTACTTTAGACTCGGCAATATCAGGCTAGTATAATATTGTATTTGGTAAGGGTACAGCCTCCTCCCTCGGCATTTCCAAGGTTCCTATACTAATAGGAATTATTGATTTCTATATTATCCCTATAAACATACCTTTCCTACTATATATCCATGACATGGATAGGCTTGGCGTATATATAGATAATATCAGAAACCTCCTTATCTAAGGACAGAACTCCTTTCCCCTAGTACGCAAATATGGACACCCTTGGCTCGAGTTACTATTCTAATTAACACTGCAAACTTAAGTGTAGTACGGATCTGTATATATTACTAATTTATATATATTAATTACAGTATATACCAGTCAAACCCCTCCCATATTACTACCTTTCCTAATTGGGACGAATCTGGATCCCGAGTATATAATTCCTATTTCTACGGCAACCCTACTTGCACAGCTCCCTGCAACGTAATTATTATTCTAGTTCTACCAATCATTCTTCTTAGACCTGGACGAGACATAATTGAGGTAACTATATAGAAGATTTAGCTATCTATCTACTTAGAGACTTATAACAGTTCTATCTAGAGCTGGATTAGGAGATATAGATACTAATATTGTTTAATTAATATCTTCTTTATATAAATACTGCCAGATGAATACAAAGTCTCCCTAGAGATTTAAGTTTTCCCTAAAAGATAACCTTATTTTCAACAGCCAAATTATTATAGATATTATATCCTTAGACAGGAAACCTATTTTGTATATTATAGATGTAGTAACTACGTTTCAGGTAGGTCGATTTCTCAGTAGTTATACTACAGGGGAAGTATAGGATACTATAAGAAGTAGTTGGATTGATGTATACCTTAGACCTCTAGATATTATTATTATAGATGTAGGTACTAATTTCGCCTCTAGGGAGTTCAATAATGCTACAAATTCACTTAATATTGAAGTTAAGGAAGTTCTAGTTGAAGTACACTACAGTATTGGTAAGGTAGAAAGATACTATACTGTATTAGAACGTGTATATACTATTTTTCGCATAGAAATCCCCTAGGAGAGCCAGGACAAATACTTACAGTTAGCTATTAAGGCTATCAATGATATAGCAGGTCCTAATAGACTAGTTCCTACTCTCCTTATCTTTAGGGCCTACCCTAAGATCTCTAGTTTATTTCCTCCTAGCTAGACTACTATATAGAGAGGTGCTGCAGTAGAGAAGGCTATAAGAGAACTAAGAGAAATATAGGCTAGGGAGCAAGTTTCCTCTACTCTTTCTTAACGAAATAGTCCTATTCCCCTTGCTCTATATTCTCTACCAATTGGTAGTCAAGTTCTTGTATGGAGAGAGAAAAAGGGTTAGAAAGGGCTATATATACTGAAAAAGATTAATAGATACAACTGCACAATCTCTATAAATAATAGAGATGTTGTTTTCAGGTCTACTAGTATTAAACGGTTCCAGGAAACACCCGCAAATGACATTGCCGCCGCCGTCGATATCAATTCCTCAGATTCTGAAAATATACTAGATCAAGATATCACTACCTCTAAAAATCCACCAGTATAGAATACCCCAATTTCGACCGATTTGCCTATTATAACTCTAAGTATACGCAACGAAACCGTTATTAGTACCGATGGGAGAGTCGTTATTAAGCCTATTCACACTAGAGCACGTCGTCGCCAACTTAAAGACTACTAAACATTCTAAACTAGCAACTATATAACTAATACTTCTACTAACTAGCAGTTCCTTTCAGCTAAAGAAAAGGCTAGTTACGAATTATACCTCTCTTTACGCCAGCAAATGAAGTTGCTAACGAAATATCCGCCCTGGTACCTCTCTACCAAAGAAGAAATTGATGGTCTGCTACTAAAGCAAGTTATAAGGTTTATTAAGAAGCCTATAACTAACTATCGTATATATAGATCTCGTATGGTTTATAAGATCAAAGGTATTAGTACTAATGAACTGCGAGAGAAATTAAGGCTTATTGTTTAAGGTTTTAATAATATAGGAAAGGAGTTTATCCTATATTAATCTCCTACTATTTAGAGAGTAAGTTAACGTATCATTCTTGCGATCGCTGCAACCTTACTTGCACGCCCTCCTTACTAATAATAAATGTCCGAAAAACTTAAAAGGATATTTTCTCTTTGCCTTAGAGATATTTCCCAAGTATATATACAATCCAAGACCCCCCTTAATAGGGTAATATATGTTTACCTCCCTAAGGAACTCCAAGGCTAATATCCTTCTGATACTATTATAGAAATCATTTTACCTTTGTATAGCATACCTGAAGCAGGCCTATACTAGTTTAATACCTACTAGAAGTACTACAAGGTCAACCTCAACATGACTACTTCTGTATATAATCTATACCTCCTAGTTACAAAAGGAGATGATTTCGGTGTTATTGGAATGTAAATAGATGATACCCTTTTTCTCTATAATGAATCTTTCAAATCTAGGGAAGAATAGGAAAGGGTAAAAGCTAATTTTCTGGCTAAACCTATTGAAACCCTTAGTATATAAAAGAAGCTTATTTTCAACGGATATATTCTCTCAATTCGAGGCGTAAGTCTAGTTACCGTGTAGAAAAACTAGGGAGAAAAGCTTTTTCCAATTAATCTTACTATAGGAGACTTTAAGGACTCCTATGTTTAGCAACGTACTAGAGGTGTATATATAGCCTCTATTTATCAACTAGAGGCTACATTCGATCTTTTAGTGGCTGCACAACGTCAGAATCCTGATATTGATGATATAAAAGTACTAAATAAACGCCTGATCTGGTAGAAGGACAACCTTTCTAGAGGGTTAACCTTTATCCCTCTAGATTTCGCTCAAGTTAAGCTATTTATCTTCGTGGATAGTTCCTTCGTAAACAATAAAGACCTTTCCAGTCAAATTGGTTCTCTGATTATACTAGGTAATGAGACTAAGAAGGATGATTTTACCTTTACTCTTAAGGGTAATATTATTTACTGGTCTTCTACCAAAGCCAAAAGAGTTACTAGATCTATTCTTGCCTCAGAAATACTAGCTATGTCTAATAGAATAGATAAAGGTTTTGTTATTGCTGCTTCTATTACCTAGATCCTAAAGCAACTTGATTTTCCTCCTATGCCTATTATAGTTTGTATAGATTCATATTCTTTATATGAATACCTTATTAAACTGGGTATAATAAAAGAAAAACGTCTCATAATTGATATCATGGCCCTTAGAGAATGCTATAAGAACAGGGAGATTCTTGAGGTTAGGTAGATTAATAGTTTGGACAATCTAGCTAATATACTTACTAAAAAGGATCTAAACCTATACCTAACTATATTAGTCTCCGCAAATCAACTCGATATTCGCGTCGAAGGCTAGGTGAAGCGGCTAAGTGAGATTGTAGGCCAAAAAGCCTAGTATTCTTACTTGATTTTCCTAGGTTTTGCTGCTGGCAAGCTCTACCTAGAAGGAAGTTCTAGTTTTTAACAACTACTATCTTTAGACTAATTCCTAATAATTAGTACTTTCTTTCAGTTTTTTAGAGACTCTCTAGAGTCATTTTCAGTTATTTTAAGGTTATTTCAAGAATGGAGTATTGAGATTGGATTTCCTAAGTATAAAAATATATAAAAACTACCAAAAACTATATCCTAGTACTATTTTCTCTAGCAGGATAGCAAATCTTAACTAGAATCAAAAACTAGTAATATATCTAACTAAGT
Organism: Venturia aucupariae; assembly: GCA_003693225.1. NCBI lineage: Eukaryota > Fungi > Ascomycota > Dothideomycetes > Venturiales > Venturiaceae > Venturia > Venturia aucupariae. The sequence goes on from QWZN01000103.1 coordinate 23,149, forward strand.
ATAGGTCGCAAGTAAGATTACAAGTCCTACTTTAACGAAAAAGCCCGAATTTTCAATCTAGGCAATATACTAATCTCAACTACTCAATATTCTTAGCCTATTCTAGAAGATGTATCTCCCTTGAAAGAACCTTTGGAATCTAGTATATAGACCCTAACTATAAAGTCCGTATTAGAATATATACCTTTCTTACTTAATAGACCTTCTCTACCTATGAATCTATAGTTTAGACAACTACTATTCCACTTTTCTCTAGCTTTAGCTCTACTAGCTACTAGAATAGCTACTTTATAGACTCGGAATAGCCTACTTCTATTACTAGAGCAGTTAGTACAGTATACAACTACCCTTATAGAACCTCCAGCTATCTAAGCAAAGATAGCTCCTATATAGTTATTATAGAACCTAGTTATACCACTCTGGAATAGTACAAGTTTACCTTCTTCTCCCTAGGAAGTCAAACCTAAGCTATTTATCTATCTAGCTTCTTCTGTAGGCTAGTTTGGCGATTCTTCTAGGTCGTAACTAGTATCGACAATGTCTAGTATAGATGGAGATAGAAGGTTTCTACCTCTATTACTTCTCACCAAATAGTTAAACACTAAGTACAATTCCCTTATATTTCCTAAGCTCTTAGGTTTACCATAGAAAAGACCTAGAAGTTACTATAAACGAGGTTGCGATCGAATTCTAAGGACCTACTCTCGAATTATAAAGATAGTCTAGTTCATATCCACATCATCTTGTCCTATGGAGCTATTAGATTTGTCTAGAGTTCCAAGTAGAGATTCTTTATTAGGGAAGTCAAAGAATTAACTAAATAGATTACGTAAGTCAGCTTGCTATCTTCAGAATAATAAAAATGTCAAGGGAATTTGGTTAGGAATTTCTTACTCTTCACTATTATTAGATCCAGCTACCCTAGATACCCTGGATGATCTTAGATTGCGCTTCTATATTTCTGGATTAGTAATACTAGTAATGTGAGCTAGTAAGTAAAGTTACTAGTATCTCGGGAGCCTCTTTAGCAGGAATATTACTTAAGGAAGACTAAGAGTTAGTCTCTTAAGAGATTTCTTTACTACCTTTTACTATCTATATTTTGTTAGTCTAAGCACTGGAATCTCACTTGCGCATAGGGTTAAACTACCTTGAATATATAGAGAGTGAGTTTTCTAGCTAATTGGATTCAGAATGGAGAAAGTTTAATGAATGCTAGATTTAGTTTAAGTTAAAGAGATTTTCTAAGAGCTAGGAAAGAGAAGAGAAGGAAGTAGATATTAATTATTTTAAGGATAGTAAATTTAACTGCAAAAGATAAAGCTTAAGTACTAAATAGCAGCCTAGCCCAGTCACTTCATGGTATTACTAGCTGGTAATATCTACTAATAGAAACTATAGAAAACTAGGTCATATAATAAAAGTCATTGACTTAAGCTTCCTATTAGTCTACAGATGCCTAGGCTCCGTAATTCAGGCCTTAGTTACCCGTTTAACTACTACTACCCAAGCGTAGGCGTTATTTTAATAATAGTTACTTTAGAATTTTTAATTTATACCATATCAGATCTCAGTTTAATATGGATAGTTTCGGATAGGATTTCGATACTTCTGAGTACTGCAAGTTCACCTACGTATACGATTTGCACAGCTTTCGATTCACCTAGATTCCCTACTTTTAATTTTTGAATACTGGATCAGGTTTAGGATATTAGCACTTGAGATTTAGGAGTTTATATTTGTTTCTTTTCTATATATCTACCCCATAGTCTCTACCTTGTTTCCTTTCATAAAAGAAGAGTTGCCAGTGTTTGGATAATGTTATCCTATATAGTAATATATATAGATAGGTTGGGTGCTACTCTCAGGTTGGGGATATTCCTACCTACCAACTTTATATAATATAACATAGTGGTTATAGTATAGGGATAGGACATAGTTATAACCTGCAAGTTCTCTTACAGGTTATCAATTAAGAAGAATATACTATACCAACAACTAGTCCTTTCTTTATCTTTTCCTTTATTGTCTTGTCTTTTCATTGACGTCAATTCACACCTATATACCTAATAGGATCTAGTGGAGATATACCAATAGTATAGCTTCGGGAATCTCCTAGGAGTAGGCGAGGGAGTAGTAGCTGTCTAGGGTTTGTTCGAGCGTAATCGAGTCGAGATCTAAGACTATACCCAATCTCATTCTCCTACCAATTATATATATATACTCGCTAGCGTTGTATACTTGGACGTGGGTACTCCGGGGAGTAACTAGATACGAGTATATTCCGCCTATACCGAGACGAGGTATCTCGAAAGTAGGGTAGAATATTAGGTCCTATGCCTCGAGTTTACCCGTTATTTCGATAGGTACTACTATAACTAAGTAGGCTAGGATTACTATACGTCTTCTTACGAGTACCCGTTGGCGTACTATTCCGATTGGAGTTATCGGAGTAGTATAGTAGATAGGCGTACTAAGATCCTCGTAGCTCCCAATCCGTATATAGTTATTCTTATAGTCAATATACTATTTTTCGGGACCTAAGACGTCGGATCCTAATAGCAAATTGGCCTGCAAGTCGGAGACGATATAGGCTTTACAACGGACTTTAGCGATAGTAGAGATACCGTCTTTTATTATCCCGGGGATATATAGCGAGATAATAGTAAATTTACTACTTAGGACTAGCTTATTCCCGACTCCTCGTACTTGGACGGGCTTAGATATCGTAATACGGGCAGTATCTAGGGATTGACGTTTAAGGAATTAGTCGTCGATAAGCGTGATTATATTCCTACTATCCGGGTAGATACGCTTAAGCGTACCTAGATTATCTCCGTCGCCTATTCGCGAGAGTAAAGTATCGATAGTAACGTACCGCTATCTACGGAAGCTCGTACCTATACCTAGCCTCGCTATATAGGATAACTTAATCAATCGTCTTAAGGTCTTAGCTTTGGGCGTCTTCGTTATATCGAGAAAAGCTCGGGTCTTACGGTATAAATATTAATAGATAATTCGTAACGCCTTACTCCGACTATAGGAGGTCGCAATCCTATAAGCTCGTACTACTCCGATAGCTTATTTCGGTCTAAACCGGGCATCTTCGTCGATAGGATATTGCGGATAAGCTCGTTCTAGTTTAGAGGTATTACCGTTAGGGGGAGCTAGGTCTCCTACTAACGATCGTCTTTTAACTATTTAGAATAGATATTTTGGCGGACATACTTATATAATTAGTTATTCGATCGGAATATATCCTTATAGATACGATATTTGAAATGACGGGTAGGAGCGATCGTAGCCCCGGCCATTTGCGCTATAGGAGTTTCCTTATCCTTATACGATATAAAACCCGATTCGAGTATCTTAGGCTCTTCGGGGTTTTCGCTATTATCTCCTACGTAGAACTACGCGTAGGTCTCCTTAGCTCCCGTAAGAAACGCCTCGTCGAGAAGGTCTACTAAATCCGGATCGTCTACTTTAGTATTATATAAGATTTGTCGAAAGAGGCGAAGGGGAGCTTTGCCCGTTCCGAAGTTAGGACTTTAACAAGGCCCTTATTAACGGTCTCCGTAGCTCTTTAACCCTTCGTAGTTCTACGATACGCCGGAACTTAAAGAGCCTTCGGTTAGGAGCTAACGTTCCTAAAAAGTTATTCTCTTAGTATTATTCGTTGAATTTATTCGGGTATCGCCGTTCTATAGTAGTTTGTTAGAGGGAAATAGGGGAAAGCGATCCTCGTTCTTCAGCTAGCCTTGGTTCGTACGGGAACCAAAATTGCCTAGTCTAAAACGAGGTCGAAAAAGGTTACTCTAGGGGTACTAACTCTATACTTTTGCGGGCTTGGATTGGCCGAGAAAATACTTAGCTAGCTAATACTAGCGCTCGCGCTTATTCTTGTATAGCTAGGTAAACTCCGCGATAGTCGTATTTGTACGCGGTTCTTCTATATTCTACGAAAGGAGGACATCAATGCCCTGGAAAGTATACGTAAGCTAGTTGAGAGTTGAGGTAATTTCTATAGATTTAGCTACCCGTGATACTACTAGAATATAGCTCGAGATCGGACGTCGATTAACTACGTCTTAGAGGGTATATCGTACAGATATAAGCTCTTGGAGGGCATTACCGATAGGTAGCTTGAACTAACGTATCAATGCCGTATACTATCCCTAAATGCCTAGGGTATGCCTTAGACTATCCTTCTCAAGATCGGTCAACCCCGAGCTATACTATTCAATCGCGGATCCTCGCAAGCATTGGGGAAGTCGTAGTTTAACGTTATCGGATCCCCGTAGGGCAGCGGCATCTCGAACACGATCGGTAAATACGTAAATATTGCGGATATACGTGTCTGTTCCCATCTATACGATATCGCCTTTACCGTAGGATTCTTCGAGGTCTGGTTAGAAATAACCGATTTCTTGATAGTAGAAGTTGCTCGTATTAGCGGCACTCGTGCCATTATTACCCGGAGGGCCTGGCGGTCCTGGGGGACCGGGTTGTCCGATAACGGGGTTGTTCGGGTCAAATCCTATACCTTAGAGGACTTGTCGCACTACCGCTACGATTATAGCTACTTATGCCTACTCGGGCGTATTAGTACTAGTATTGCCGCCGGTTAAAGCCATTGTCGGCGACGCTTCGGGGGTAGACTTTCGAGCGATTAAGTACTCCGCTAACGTTTGGGAATAGGAAGACTCCGAATAGTAGGACGAGTTCGGTATAGTAGATATTCGTCGACGAGCCGTAGTAGCTATCTAGAGTACTTCGAGGAAACTCGAAGTTGTAAAGCGTACTTAAGAGTCGTTAGTAATCTACTCGGGTAGGAATTACGGTGCTTCAACCGATATCGATCGAGTCCGTTCCCTTATAGAAGGTCGTAGGGGCGCGCCTAGTAGATATTCCGCGAGGAAAAGTAGTAGAACTTCGTCGAGGGTCTTATTACGGACTGATCGGTCGGGCAGTCTATTATACGAAGCTAGTTGATACCCGAGTACGATAACGTTTGGTATAAGTACCACGGACATCTACGAGACCTAGGAGAGTAGCCTGAAACTAGAATCTTCGAGCCAAAGCAAAATGACAGGATGGCGGGAAGTTTATCGTTAGAAGGGGCCCAGAACGAACGACGTTTATAAGTGAATTTTAGATGTCGTATACTAGGAATCCCTCAGCCGTACTGTAGTTTGCTAGGTAGGGGCTTGTTCGTTTCCGTGGGTAGGCGCGAGGCGTTTGTATATACTCGCCGGATAACCGTTATACGAATCTTCACGAGCTCGTCGTACTTGTACGAGAGCGAGGGATAAGATCGGGCTACTAGACCGTGAGGTAGCTACGATAATACTCGGCGGCCCGATAGTACGGTGCGTAGGTCCTCGGACGTTTCGTGGCTCCTCGAACTATACTTCTAGCGAGGTTTCTTATAGGTGGCTTTTGGCGGAATTGGAGAATGAGGGAGGACGACTAGTAAGAAGACGGGGTTCTCTAGTTGTATAACGCAAGGCGAAATACTAGTAGTGCCTTGAGCTACTATATGCTATAAAGCTGAGTATAAGGTTGTTGATTGTATCTATTAGGGAACTACGATATGTATATAGGGTCCCGTAACCGTAACAAGGTCATAGATCTCCGGAGGCAACTACTTTCGGAGTTATACTATTATAGTAGAGGGCTTATCTTCTAATACCTTAAAGATACTCTACGGATCTTAGTATCTATTATTGCTTTTATAGCGCTACGTATCCGTTGTAAAGCGTAATCGACTAGATAGAGTCTAAGTCTCCTAGTTAGGTTATTACCTATTATAGTATAGTACTTATAGCCCTTGTCGATTAGGGCAAATATAGAGGAAAGAGTATTATTATTTAGATAAACGTCTATATATATACTTCTTCCGTCTATCTTTACCTAGTATAATCGCTAGCCTTATTCGAGTACTCCCTCTACTCTCTTAGTCTATCTATAATAGGGAGCTACGCTTTTTCTATCTCCTCTAGGTCGGAGTCCTCTAATATAGGGGGGGTATCTAGTATAGTAAGGAGGGTAGATACGTTAATATATCTAGAGAAAACCTTCGCAAGGTTTAGAGTAGTATAGTAGATATAGTTATTAAAATAGTACCTACTTTCTCCGTAATAGAAGTAGAGCCTTTACTCTTAGGAGTTAGTTATTATTATAACGAGCCTAAGGCGGGGCGCTATCCGCCCGATTATATATAGGTAATAGTTATAACCGGAACAACTAGCTCCGCCTAGGACCTAATAGTAGGGTAGAGATTAGCTATTCTATTATAGCCTACGTACAACCTAATTATACTAGGCTCTATAGACTTAGACTTTATAAGCTATACCTAGTTCTTAGTCGTAAACTAGGAGGTATTTTTGTAGTTAGCTATAATATAGCCGACCTCTATATAAAAGCCCGCGTACTATAGTATATACTATATAGAAACTATACTTATAGCTATCTAGTTAGAAAATATCTTCTTAATATATATAATCTTGACGGCGTCGTCCTAGTAGGCCCCGTCTAAAGCGTATAGGAGTTTGTCGAAAACTAGCTAGTATTTATACTAGGGTTAGTCGTCCTAGTATCTTAATCTTATAAGGTTTTCTAATACCTTTATCTTCTTTATAGAGTCCGCAAAGGTTATCTTAAGGACTATAAAAAACTTCTTAGGGTCCCGGTTACCTAAGATACTACCTACTATCTAGAAGTTTTATAGCTACGTACGCTTATTATAAGAGAGGTAGTCGTTAGTATAGTCCTAGTAGTAAGGCGCGTAGAGCGTAGGTTTAAGGCTAGAGCGTATCCTATAGGAGCTCTAGAGACGGATAAAAAAGTCGCGGAATATAATTATAATACTATCCTACCTAGGAGGCTTCTATTTACGAGGACCTGTAGTATCTAAACTATTGTAGGCGGGTACTAGAGCCTCGCGGGAGGCGAAAGCCTAGAGTACGTTAACTAGCTCGCGTAGTTTCTTATCCTAGCTTCTCTAGTTACTAAAAGCTTCTTCTACTATATTTAGCTTATTCTCCGTAGCCCTCTAGGCGGCTACTAGGTACTAGATCGTAGAGGTATACTAGGAGAGGAGTAACTAGACAGGGGTCCTATTACCGCCCTATCTCGCGTTTATAGAGACGGGTAGTAAGGGGGAGCCCTTATTATCTAGATTATTTATAGTAGAGAGAGTTACTCCTTAAGTAGAAAAAAGAGTTAACTTAATATTATAGGATAACCCTATATATACGAGGATTAAGATAGTAGATAAAGCTAAGCTAACTAAAGTATAAAGTAGGAGGAGAGATTAGGCTAGCTATATAGTCTTATAGTCTACGTACTATCTACTAGTCTCCGCTTAATCTATATATAATATAAGCCTCAAGTCCTAATCTTCTTAAGAGTACTAGCCTCTAATACTTAGCTTATAGATAGTAGGGTTAAAGAAGATAAGGAGGGCTTATTATAGCTATAACTTAAAGTTATTAATAGTATATAGGATTATATTCTTAGTCGCGCAAGGTTTTCTTACTACCTTTAAGCTAAAAACGCCCGTACCTATAGTTATAGTAGTCGATGTAGTCGTAGAGATCGTAGAGGTTGTAGTACTACTAGTAGTACTAGTAGTTGTACTAGTAGTCGTATTAGTAGTCGTACTAGTAGCCGTCTTAGTAGTTATATTAGTACTATTACTCCTTCTTTTATTTGTAGAGGTTATCTAGTACTATCTAGGATAGCTTCTAATCTAAGTCCTCTAGTAGAGGAGATAAAAGTAGCTAATTATACTATATATAATAGTACTAATAAGAATAAGGATAAGAATAGGGATAAGGATAGAGACGCTAATAAAGAGAGTAATAATCTAGTTCTTGTATTATATAGGCGTATACAGAAGTAGTATAGTATATAGATATTACTAAACTTTACTCTATTACTAAACTCTACTCGTTATTTTTCTAGTATCTTTATAACTATATGACTACTAGAAGACTACTAGAAAGACCTAAAGTTAACTAAGATATATAATAATTCTAGGGCTACCCTTTAGAGTTAGTATAGTTATTACTTTTATTATAATAGTATAGCGCTATTATATAATTATAATTATAAACTATTAGGTTTTAAAGAGGAGGTTTTTTACTTTTATAAAAAACCCGACCCAAAACTGGCCCAAATTATTAAAAAATAAACCAAACCTAGACTAAGCTATTTAAACCCGAACTATTTCTAGTTTAGATTCTAACCCTTAAAACCCAACCCGACCCGTACTATTAGAGACTCTATTTAGACTATAATTACTATATTAAGGTCTATTCTCTATCTCTCTATCTTTATTCTATTCCTTCCTAATTTGTTTTTTCTATATTTTATTGGAATTATATTAGTATATTAGAGGACGATGTTTTTATTAGCCGGGGAGGGATATTAAAGGGATAATAGTCTAAGGATTTTTATTTTTATCTATAGTTAAAGGTCCGGTAATAGGTTATAGAACTTGAATACTTTATTAGTAAAAGTATACTAGCAATAATCTAGAAATAAACTAGGAGTACTAGATATTAACTAGAAATAAACTAGGAATAAACTAGCAATAAACTAGGGGTTCTAGAAGTATTAGAATTAACTAGGAGTACTAGAAATCAACTAGAAGTACTAGGAATTAACTAGAAATAAACTAGAAGATCTAGAAGTAGTAGAAGTAGTAAGTTTACTATATATTTTTATATTTCTAGATAGGCCGAAGAAAGGCCGACTGGATTCTATAGGTTTTATACGTATAGTATTTATAATAACTAAGCAATCTAAGGTCTAAAAAAAATCTTAGACTTAGAAAAAAAAAAAAAACGTTATATTATATATTTTTCTAGATTTAAAAAACGGGACAAATTCAATAGTATACTTTTGAAGACTATAGCTATTATATTTAAAAAGTTATTAAGGATTAAAGATAAAAAGAAAGGATTTATAGAAATATATAATCTTCCTATACTTCTCTATAGCCACGTATTAGACTAAGGATTTTGAAACTCTAATAAGTAATAGATACTATATCTAAGAGCTATAGTTTAGCTTATTATAAAATTATAATTATTAAAAATTTGTTATAGCTAGTTTACTATAGAAAGTAGGTATTATTAAGTATTCCTAATAGAGTAACTAATATAATTACTAGATATTCTTATATACTATAGTATAGATATATACTAGTCTATAAACAAAATATAGGGCCTATAGATATTATACGTAGAGTAATATATAAGAAAATGTAAGTTTTTAAGAGTAAAAGCTTTGACCTTACTTATTTTTTATTCTAGCTAACTTTTTAATAGCTATATTTTTGTTTTTATTTACTCTAAGGTACAAAACTCTATATTATCTTATATACGCGTTAATTTTAAGTATATATCTCTGTTTCATTTTAAGAATTAATAGATTTATTTAAGGACTTTAGTAGTATTTATCTAAGTTCTCTTCTAGTAAGGCTCTTATTCTTTCCCCTAGGCCTAGGCTACTATTTTCTAGGGTCTAGACTATTAGATCTAGATAGTCTATAGTATAACGTACGTTGGAAAAAGTATATTATACTTAGGCTATCTAATCCTAGTAAAACTACTAGAACTACTAGTTCTATAGTACTTCTATCTAGTCTACTAGAATATAATTCCTTCCTATACGTTATACTATAGAATATCTAGATCTTATAGTCTAGACCTTATCTAGGCCTAGAGGTAAGAGAGTAGGAAGAACTTAGATAGAAACTACTAAAGACTTAGAATAAATCTATTATTTCTAAAATATAATAGGGATATATACTATTAAATACTACCGACCCCTACGTAAGAGAATATAGAGTTTTATACCTTAGAGTAAATAAAAAATATAGATATATATAGTTATTATAAAGTTAGCTAGAATAAAAAATAAGTAAGGTTAAAGCTTTTACCCTTGAAAACTTACGTTTTCTTATATATCTCTCTATATATAATAGTTATAGACCCTATAATTCTTTTATAGACTAGTATATATTTATACTATAGCGTATCAAAATATTTAGTAATAATATTTAGTAGTTACTTAGAAACTCTCAAAAATACCTACTTTTCTATAGTAAACTAGCTAAAATAAATTTTCTAACAATTACAATTTTATAATAAGCTTAAAGATAGCTCTTAGATATATTATCTATTATTTATAAAAGTTTCGAAATCTCTAGCCTAAAGAGTAGCTATAGAGAAGCGTAGGAAGATTACGTATTTCTATAAATCTTCTATTTTAATCTTCTATCCTTAATAACTTTTTAAATATAATAGCTATAGTCTTAAAAAGTATACTATTAAATTCCTCGCGTTTTTCTAATCTAGAATAATATATAATATAACGTTATTTTCAAACTTTTTTTTTCTAAGTCTAAGAAAAAAAATTTAGACCTTAGATTACTTAGTTATTATAAATACTATATATATAAAACCTATAGAATCTAGTCGGCCTTTCTTCGGCCTATCTAGAGATATAAAAATATATAGTATACCTACTACTTCTACTACTTCTAGAACTTCTAGTTTATTCCTAGTACTTCTAGTTTATTCCTAGTACTCCTAGTTTATTCCTAGATTATTCCTAGCATTTCTACTATTCCTAGTACTCCTAGATTATTCCTAGATTATTCCTAGATTATTCCTAGATTATTCCTAGATTATTCCTAGATTATTCCTAGATTATTCCTAGATTATTCCTAGATTATTTCTAGATTATTCCTAGATTATTCCTAGATTATTCCTAGATTATTCCTAGATTATTCCTAGATTATTCCTAGATTATTTCTAGATTATTCCTAGATTATTCCTAGATTATTCCTAGATTATTCCTTGATTATTCCTAGATTATTCCTAGATTATTCCTAGTATACTTTTCCCGACGTATAAAAAAAACTATATTTATCTAGACTAGATAGGAGTACTATAGAACTAGTAGTTCTAATAGTTTTACTAGAATTAGATAGCCTAAGTATATTATACTTTTACTAACGTTCTACTTAGACTAGACCTTAGTCTTGGATTTGGCTTTAAATATATATATATTAGAATAGAGGCTTGGACTTATATAATAATAAGTAATACGTATTAAGTACTAGTAGATAATATAACTCTTTATACGTAAGAACTTAACTTCTCTCTTTATCTTTCTTATTATATATTATATTCTATATCTATTTAGTATCCTACTATTATTACTATTATATATTAGCTAAGCGGCCAAAGTTAATAACAATCTATTACTATATTACTATACTCAACTCGCCTATATTACTCTCTATATAAGTAAGAGGGAGCTAACTATTCTAGAATATAGTTAGCGTATATATTGCGTAAGCAACTTGTAGGATATATATAACTAATTAGTAGAAGTCAACTATATACTCTATAGTAGCTTATATACTTATTACGTCGCAAAGTATTATAATACTAACTTATACTATACTCTTTAGCTTTATAGTACTACTAGAGTACTTAGTCTTCTATAGGAATACTTGTATCTACTTATTTATATTAGTAAGGCGTAGAGTAAGATCCGCTAGAATATCTTAGTTTTCTAATTCCTAGTACTTGTTATAGACTTTATTAATAGCCTAGATATATTTAGTAGAAATCTTTATTTGATTTATATACGCTACTATTATATAGAGTAGTCAAGTACTTATATTATTATAGAGTTTATATATATAGGCGTAATAAGAGTACTTCTTAGTATTACTTTTATTATAATTAGTACCCCGCTCCTTATTATCTTTAAGTAGGTACTATATATAGTATATATAGTAGTATTACCACAAAACTTCTAGGGCTTTCTTAGATCGCTTTAGTAAGAGAGTAGCTAGTATAGTAGTAGGTCTACGTATAGACGCTATTATTAATAAGATAGATTAGAGTAGGGAGTTAGATATTTAGGTAAGAAGCTAGTAAAATACTAGTAAAAAGTTAATATTATTATTATTTATTATAAAGAGAAATTTAGAAGTAGGTAACTTTATTTTAATTCTAGGAAAACTTCTATAAGACTCTATAGGGGCGCGTCCGCGGTACGTATATTATTATATTATAATATATATTATTTATACTAGAGTTATAATAGATTCTAAGATATAGAAAATCCTTGGAATTTTAGAGTTTTAGTTTTCTCTAGAGTTTATAGCCTAGAGTCTAGGATATGTACGTATATCCTAGCCTACCTATATACTATTTATAGTCGCCTAAAGTACAAGGACGCTCTCCTAGGGAAGGAGGTAATTATAATAAGATTTAGAATATTTCCTCTAAAAAAGATAGTTTAGAAATAAGATCAGGTAACTATAAATTATATAACCTATATATATAGGTTGTAGCCTCGTTAGTTCCTCGTAGAGGAGAAATCTTAGAGATTATCTTTAATACAAATCTATTCTTATACTTATTTATACTTCTTATATTATTTCTAGGACTTCTAGATTATTTCTAGGACTTCTAAATTATTTCTAGGACTCCTAGAGTATTTCTTGAACTTCTAGGACTTCTAGTTTATTTCTAGAACTCCTAGATTATTCCTAGAGTATTCCTATTAAGATTTTATAGACGTATATAAATATATATATCTTATAACTCTAAATCCTTAGTCTATTCTTATAAATTAATTAATAATATTACTATTATTCTACTCCTACAGATCTAATCAAATAACACTATTTCTAGTTTTTTATCATTATTTTACTAATGGTATAATAGTTTCTATACTCGCTACTCTTAAATAAGACTATAGAAGAAGGGTCAAGTCTATAATTAAAGACATTAAGGGTGATTCAGAAAATGGTACTTAAGAGATACCGTTGGATATTCATTCTAGAGGATATTATAATCAATCGGACAAGGTATGGAAATGAAAAGATGTTGGGCTTCATTGATTTTGTAGCGAACGCATGTCTCGGTACTACTGATATCAAAGAAGATCTGGTGGAAAATTGGGTTCGAGGTTTGATAAAATTCTATACACAACGACCAGAAAACCAATGACTGGCTTGACGCCGCCACGTATACAAACCCATCCACCTGGATAATGAACAAAACACTAAAATTCTGTAAGCCACCTAAACATGTTCCGAATCCACACCAGTAGCAAAAAGCCGCTGAAACAGAAGGGTATTCCAACACCAGAAACTCCTTGAACGGAAGTCCCAAGATCCCCCAGATGAAGGAAGAGAAAAATCACTCAGGATACCACCTCCTCAAATTCCGGTAATGCTGTTCCCTCGCCCTCCCACCACCACCAATCGTGTTCCGTCTCGACACCCCAGTAGTATCCAAACTCGACGCCATAGCTCTCTCACGCTCAAGGACACGCTGTCCGACCATACGTCGATATCCCTCATCTTGGAAAGGATTGGATTGTTGTAGGGAGACAGGTGTAGCCAAAGCAGGCGTCCGAGGCGGAATCGGGCCAACACGTCGAGGTTCATCATAAAGAGAGCCATTGACGGAAGATGTCGCGGAGCCACGTTCTCGTGCGCGGATACGAGCATCGATGCGGCGGAGCTCGGCTTCAAGATCTCTGACTTCTGATGCGTATGGCGATGGTAGAGGAGTTGTATCTCGTCGATGTTCTTCTTCCAATTGGCGGATCTCATCTCGTAATCTGTCGTGTTCACGGACGTCTTGTTCAAGTTGGACTGCGCGGGCACGCGCGGCGGCTCGTTCTTGAATCTTGATAAGTTCTTGATCGAGGCGTTGAACTTCCTCGTCGATACCGCGCATGTGCATTTCGCTTTGCTGAGCTCGCTCTCGGCTCCGACGGCTTGCTTCTTCTTGAGCGATTCGTGATTGATCCTGCTCCAAATTCTGTCGAGTCGCACGATCGCGCACCTCCTGTGCTTCTTGTCGCCTTCGTACCTCGTCCTGTGCTCCTCTTCTTCTTTGCGCCTCATCCCGAGCCTCTTTCAGCCTTTTGGCCTCATCGAGAGCTTTTTGTTGTGCCTCTCTTTCCTGACGAGCTTTGACCTCTCGAGCCCGACGTCTGTCCTCGTCTTCCTCAGCTTCTTGCTGCCGTCGAGCTTCCTCCCGTCTTAGCCTATCCCTTTCATTAAGTCTAGCGTAGTCTCTCATGGCGAACTCGTCGGCAGCTGTTTCGCGAGCTTCTTTCTCGGCAGCCTTGCGGTTCTCCTCTCGCTGCAGATGCTCAGCCATCCGGCGATCGTCATCTTCCCTTCCTTTTCTCTCACGATTCTGTCGTCGCAATTCGTCACGTGCGTTAGCACGATCAAAGATTTCGTTGTCAGGATTGTAGTCAATCGGCCCTGGCGCCGTTGAGGTACGACGATGGTAGGTACCAGTGGATGAAGGTCGATGGGGATCATCGATGGGATGGAGTGAAGAGGTTGGTTGCTGGTGGATAATGGCTGTCGGTCGGCGTACTCTCAGCTTGGGTGAGCCGTGTGGAGAACGTCGAATGGCAGGCGAAATGGGCCTCCTTCTCCCGCCTTCCTCGATGGCGACGATTGGATCATCATCAAATCGAAGTTTTGGACGCTCGCTAGATATAGGTCTTGATGTCTTCGACCGTTTGCCACTAGTGTTGACGGATAAGTTATGAGCCTTGGCTCGACCCTTGCCTTTGGAGCTCGATCCATTTTGTTTAAGAGGCACGCGGATTTCATAATTCGCAGTGGTGTATACCGGTGTTCCTGGACCGCCTGTTGAAGTAGGAGAAGGGCCACCATGGTAGTCGAGGGTGGGAGGGACGAACTCAGTGAGTTCTTGTCTCGTCTGGAAATAACATGGGTTTACGCCTGAGCAAGACTGGTCAGTGTTGATAACATAATGCTTTGAAGGGTGACTCTTACCATCGCTGCGGTCGCATAACTTTTTCCTTTCAACCGAATGCCTCGAACCATCCAGTCGGACATACTTGGTGACAATGATCTCGCACATTGTGATTGCCTTGGTGCACGTCACGTGCTAGGCTGGCTGTGGCTGCTGTTCTTAACCTTGGTCGTTTTCAGGTCTTGCGCGTCAATGGTGCGGGTTCGGAAGTGGAATTCGAGGCGATGTTGGCCGTGTGTTGGCTGGAATTTGTAGCGATATGTGATCAAAGGCTGGGAGCAGAAGTCTTTGATAGTGGAGCGAATAGAGGGCTTGATGCGAAGGGCGGGAGGGATAGTAATGGCGCAACAGAACAAAGATAGTTTCGATAGATGTATCTGACAAGGTTAGAGGTGAGGTATGATAGTCATCCAATGGATGCATGCGTACGTCTTGATCGTCTGGATGGTGTGTGGTGGTCACAGGTGAGACAATTGTCGCTGATCAAGCAACCCGATCAGGAAATGCCTGTTTGATACAGCAGCAACAAGACAATCAGAGAAACAACGGGCTTTTAAACAAATAACAAAGCAAGGTGGTGAGGTTGTATAAAGCAGATACAGTGAGATTGATGGAAAGACTGCAGATATATGTATGCAAATCGAATGATGAAGAGGTGCGGTCGTTGCCTGAAAGAATATTCCACTGGTTTAAGAGGACCAGACGGCGGCCTTACAGCAGCCACACTTGTGTCTAATCGGGATACAAGATGGATTCGCAGCCTGTCTCACATGGCTGTGCATCGCTCTTCGCTCGCGCTTCGCGACTACACAGCCACCACGACCATGACCAGAAGACAGGGAGCAGAGGTGACGGCGCGACGAATTCGGGCAGCGGTCTTTCAGGACGGCAGGCGCTTATTCTCGTCGCCTTCATTCCCGTTGATTTTCAACATTGATTTCAATATCAAAGTTCGTCGTTTAAACATGGTGTGCACACCTTGGACGGCCAGTGTGATCATGAGGTGCGCCCGCCCAGTAGTTCGCATACTGCCCCAGCCTCAGCTGCTCTGGTTCGTCATTGCAGTCATCGAATCCAAGTGGTGCTCAGCCTGACCATGAGAGACAGGCCAAGGTCGAGTGGCTCTCGTGGAAAGCCTCCTGCGTTAGTTGCCGTGATGCTTCAACGAGTCTTGTGGTGAGATGAGAAAGCGACGTGCCCAGGAAAGTATAATGTGCGGATCGTGCCGCGCGAAGCATGTCTTCAACGGAGCGGTCTATCCCGGCGTGTGTTCTGCCCCGATGATGGATGGTGGCGTGGCCTTGATGCTTGACCGGCGTGGTGTTGAGATATCAAGGTCCCCCGCCTGTGAGGACTTAGGCTGCCGTGGCTGCCACTGCCAGTGGGTCTTCCACTAAATGTTAGCGGATGAATTGATCCTTGCCTCCTCATGACTACCACGCCCACACCTTCCATTCTACAGCCCCTTTTTCATTGGATCGAAGAGCGTCATTGTTTGCTTGTAATCATCTCTTCGCCGTGTCTCCTCATTTCAGCTTCTATGCGCAAACTCTGAACTGGACTTCTCGTACCCAAATCCCCTCGTCGTGGCGCAGCACCGTGTGTCGCGATCGGTGGAGACACTTCGTGCTCGACAGAACCTCTGAAGTTGGCCGTCTTTGTAATTCGAGAACTTGCAAGATGAAAGTTGTCATCGCGCTGCTAAAATAGAATGCTTTCACACTAAGATGTCCCATTGCCTGTCTTGGGATAGGCTTCTAGCAAATCGCAAACGTAAAATCGCAAAGGCAAATGGTCAGAGCAGGCTGCAACAGACTTACCAACGATGAGAGGAAAGCCCATTGAGCGCTCTGATCGAATCGAGTTTTCCAAACGATGGGCAAGTCATTACTTCCCGCTTCTGCACCCCAGCCATCAGCACGAAATTCCAAGTTCCTCAATGCACGACCGCAGCTACTTCTCAGCCTCAAACAACTGAGCCACCGCTATCGACCCGCTTGTGTTACAAATGGAACCCGTAAGCAGCCAGATGTACTCGCCACGGGTATCACGCCAATATGTGCCTGGGGCGGCTGAACCATCTGTCGATTTCAAAGCGGGTATGATGAGGAATCCTTGAAATTCTGCCTTGCAACTCGGATCAAGAATAAGATTGTAAGTCATACCAGCTGAAAAGCTGGACTTATCGGACTCCAGGTGTGAACCTGGCGCATTCCCCTCTTTTTTCACCGGTACAGAGGCGATCCTATCTGTACCTCCGATGACGGAAGCAACACCTCTTGTCGAATTGATAAGGTCTGCCTAAGGGTAGTGGAATGGTTGGTCCATTTCTCCAAGGTTGGAGAGCTTTAGGCTTCCTCGACTCAAATTCAGCCGGTGTGACGAGACCGGAGTCGCTGTGGTCGTTGTACCGCGTTGGATGCAAACTCCTCTCGTGTTGTCTTAACTTGTAATGTGAATGCTTGACTCTGTCGATGCCTAGAAACCTTGTGGGCGCAGCTGCCTGCAGACCGAAAAGCCTGGACTATCATTTCTCTCGACGCTTCAGGGCAGCGGGGAACATGGTCTACACAGGAGGTTTTGAACAGCCGCCCAGCTTCAATGCGAGCTCTCGAATCCCAATCACGTATTCGTCTGATTAACACCACACAACTAAGATAAGGCCCTCTCAGTAGAGTAACGTCATGACTGGGTGGACGGAACTACATGTTTGTTTGAGAGCCACAGCGGCTTCATCAATTCCATGCCCTTCAAAACCACTTTGACTACGAATCGATTAGCCCTTTTAACTGGGGAACGATATCGAATAATTTTTGGCGAGCTTCATCATATTTTATTGCCAGGAGTTTATCGACGTTAATATTAAGTTGGGATGTCGAAGCCGAAGCTAGTAGCGAAACTTCTGTGATTAAAGAAGCCACTATGGGGCTATGGCGACGACATTCGCCTGTAGTGAGAGCGTGTGTTTGGAACTAATGATAACGAAAAGATTTAATGTGTAGGAGTAACACAACCACCTACTAACCTCGAGGCCGCGTCTGATTCCGTGAGCAAAGAAACATATACCTTTGGTAGTGGTTGGCGGAAAGATCTGGTCCTTGTAGACGTGTGATGATTTTGCGTCCGTAAGGCTTGTCGAGGGTGTCTCCTCGATTTGACTCCAGGGATAATTTCTGATCGCTTTTGGTATTGCTCGTGGCCGATATACCAAACAGTTTGCCCATTACCATCGTTGATGACAAAGAGGAAATTCTTAGAAGCGTACTTTGAAGTTCAGGCTTGAATGTAATATTAACTATCCAGCCGTATCAATAGTTAAGGAGACTCTAGAGACGAGGGCAGCCAGATGAGAAGAGTTTGAGAAGATGTTGTAGTTGATGAAGTTCAATTGACGATGCGCTGTCGATTTGGAGGCCCTTGCACGTGATGCGTTTTGGTGGAGACGATCGGACTGATCCTTAAGAGGGCAACCAAAGACAAATACCAAAGCTCCTTTCCTTCTCCAACACATCGCTGTCATCGCAAGTCTCCTTTCTTTCCCTAAACACAGATGAGACTTCCTTATCCTTAAGAAAGGGGCCCTAATGGGCCTTCGCGCTCAGCCACTTTCGCCGCCTACTCATTCAACCCATCCAGGCATGACTTCTGTATTCTCATCCATGGTTTCGCCATCGGTCAAACGTCAAGCATCTCAGGACGAGCCCAGAAGTAACGATGAATACTTATTAACATCCACGGTCATACCCGAAGAACCAGATTTGCGGGTGTTGAACAACGCGCTACGAGCTTTGCTTGAGGTGTTTCCCAATGTCCAGCCTGAGGTCTTCCGAGAGATGCTGGCACGAGTGTCAGAAACCAGCAGACTGGAAATTGTAACTGAACAACTCCTCAAGAACGAGACGAAGTGGGTCCAGGGCCGCTATCGATGGGAAGGCGATGCAATTGCCAACCGGGAGAAAGTCATGGCCCGACAAAAAAGCCAGAGAGATACAAATATGGTTCTGCCAAAGGAAGAAACATTCCGCAATCAAGCTTATAAGGTCGCGGCCAAGGATGCACTGTACGATGAGTTCAAAGGTCTCAGCCATTCCACCATCAAGGCAGTACTCGCTGAATGCAACTATCACTACACACCTGCTAGGACCGCACTCCTATCCATAAACTCCAAGTCCTGGCGATCTTCACTGACCAACTTCTTCTTTCGAAGAAAGACCCCCAGTGCAGATGAGCACCCGCTGCTCACCTGGTCTCCAGGATCTGGTTCATTGGCGTCTTCGGGTAAGAGGCAGCGAGCACCCAGACTAGTACCTACAAAGAATGCAGAGCTCAATCGGGAGCTCTACGAGAACTTGATCGCACCTGTCTTGGCCAAAGAAAGAGAGGCTCAAGAAATCGTGGACCATGCATTAGCTCACCAGCTTTCAGAACAGGAGGCAACACAGGCCGAGGAAGAATACGACTGCGAATGTTGTTATTCCACTGTCACCATAAACCATCTCACAGTCTGCAGTGACGGTGGACACTTTCTCTGCTTCCGCTGTGTAACGCACACCATCAACGAAGCCATTTACGGTCAGGGATGGACCAAGAGCATCGACCTCTCAATAGGGACTCTGCGCTGCATGGCGCCGCTTTCCGACGGCGAATGCAATGGATGTGTTCCTCTTGGACTTGTCCGAAGAGCTGTTGAAGACAAGGATAGTGGGAAACAGACAATGCAACGTCTTCACGATCGAGTGGCCTCAGAATCATTGTTACAGAGCAAGCTCCAGATTGTGTACTGCCCGTTCTGCTCGTATGCGGAAGTAGACGAACTGTCAGCCCGCAGCCATCACATCCAATGGAGCTTCAGAAATCCGAAACAACTAAGCCTACTTAGCGCTTGGGCAATATTCATGCTAGCTTCAAGCTGGCCGAGCCTGTTTGAATACCTTCTATCTCTAACCGCAGTAGCATTTCTCCTGTCTTACTACCTTCCGAATCCTTTCGTTTCTCCCCTCGTTCGAATGTCACGCAAAGCTCGTGGTCTGCGATTCACCTGTCGATCTCCATCCTGCGGCAAGCAGTCCTGCCTTAATTGCCACTCACGCTGGCGCGATGTACACGAATGCTACTCATCTCAACTAACCAACCTCCAGCAAGCGCTCGAATCGGCCATGACTGGGGCCATCAAGCGGACCTGTCCGAAATGCAACATGTCTTTCGTCAAGTCAGCTGGATGCAACAAGCTGGTTTGCGTTTGTGGATACCAAATGTGTTACCTCTGCCGTGCGGATTTGGGAAAAGAAGGATACCATCATTTCTGCCAGCACTTTCGGGCAACCGGAGGACAATGCAAAGAATGCGAGAAGTGTGACTTGTATAGGAACGAGGATGAAACGGCTGTGATCAAGAGGGCGAGAGAGATTGCCGAAAAGGAGTGGTGGACGAATGAGGGCAAAGGTGTTAGCAAAGATCTGGTTGTAAGGAGTCAGCCTTTGCTCGGAGAAAACTGGTGGGATTCGAGGGTGTGGGAGAATTGGATAGATATGCTTGTTGAGAGACTGGTTTTGGTTCAAGTCTGATGGAATTGCTCGCCTTCAAGGGTACTGGAGAATGCTACGATTGAGATTATCCTGTCCTTATGTCAAATCCGATTCAAATGTGAAATGTTTCGCTCTCAAGCACTCTGTTGGGCTGTTCTATACCAGTACTGACATGATACCCAAGTCGCATCGATTGCGCGAAATGTGCGAACGGCTGTGACAATTGCTCAAACTCAGTCTACAGATTCGAGGCTAGATTTCGACGAGAAAGTCTGCAAGCTTTCATCGCCAAAATTTGACTTGACGGACTTGTTTTCGAAAGGCGCAATTCTGACCGCGACTTTCTGCAGGACCAAAAGACTTTGTATATCGTAGGGCTGAGTTACGCTAATAAGGTACGAAAGCGGGTATTCACGGTCATACCGCCACTCACATTCAATCGTTCGACAGTTCATACCTCAACTCCAAACTCCTTCTCCCTTCTCCCTTCTCCCTTCTCTACTTCTCTCTCTCTCTCTCTCTCTTCCTCAAATTCCGGACCCCACAACCTACGATCATGGCCTCCACGACGAAACCAAAGCTCCCGCCCGTGGTCATGGACACAATCACCCAGCAGATCGGCAACACCCCGATGGTTCGTCTGAATAAAATCCCCCAGAGCCTAGGAATCGAAGCCACCGTCTACGCCAAACTCGAGTTCTTCAATGCAGGAGGCAGCGTCAAAGATAGAATCGCTTTACGCATGATTGAAGAGGCGGAAAAATCTGGACGCATAAAACCTGGCGATACTTTGATTGAACCCACCAGTGGGAACACGGGTATTGGACTTGCACTTGTCGCTGCGGTCAAGGGATATAAGACTATCATTACGTTGCCGGAGAAGATGTCGCCTGAGAAGGTTGCTGTGCTGCGCGCTTTGGGGGCTGAGATCATAAGGACGCCGACGGCTGCTGCGTGGGATTCGCCTGAGTCGCATATTGGGGTTGCGAGGAGGTTGGAGAAGGAGTTGCCGAATGCCCATATTCTGGATCAGTATGGGAATCCGGATAACCCTTTGGCTCATGAGTTTGGAACTGGTGAGGAGATTTGGCAGCAGACTGAGGGCAAGGTCAAGATGCTTGTTGCGGGTGCTGGAACTGGAGGCACGATTACTGGTATCGCGAGGGGTTTGAGAAAGCATAATAAGGACATTCAGATTGTGGCTGCGGATCCTCAGGGAAGTATTCTTGCTTTGCCCGCGTCACTTAATGAAGAGCACAAGAATGAGGGGTACAAGGTCGAAGGTATTGGGTATGATTTCATCCCTGATGTTCTAGATCAGAAGATTGTGGACAGATGGTACAAGACTGAAGATAGAGAGTCCTTCATGTACTCAAGACGCTTGATCGCTGAGGAGGGTCTGCTCGTAGGTGGTAGCTGTGGAAGCGCAATGGCAGCTATGGTCAAAGCTGTGAAAGATTCGAACTTGAAAAAGGGAGATGTCGTGGTTGTGGTTCTCCCAGACAGCATTCGAAGCTACTTGAGCAAGGTAAGATTCGCCCACGGTTAACCCAGATGTGTGCACACTGACACCTTGAATAGTTTGCCGACGATGACTGGCTCGCCGCCAACGATCTCCTACCACCAACTCCTCCTGTCACTCCTCCGGAGCCAATTGCACCCTTATCGCCCACACTTCGTGCCAAAGATCCTTTCGCAGGCGCGACAATCGCTTCTCTTCGTCTCAAGCCCGTCACCACAATCTCAGCATCCTCTCCATGTGATGAAGCCATCGAAACCATGCGGGACAAGGGCTTTGACCAACTTCCTGTAGCCTCGGCCACACAGAGTACCAAACTTGTCGGCCTCGTCACTCTCGGCAACCTCCTCTCCTACATTTCTTCTGGTCGCGCAGAACCGAACGATCCAGTCAGCAGGGTCATGTTTGACTTTACACATCTCAGCGAAACAGTCACGGATCCTCAAGATATCAGCCTTGTACAACAGGCAAAGAAAGAGAACACGTCCACAGGTGCCTTGGGGCCTGCCACTTCAGCGCTAGGTCTAAGCAATGGCGAAAAGAAGAAAGAAAAGAAGAGGAAGTTTGTTCAGATCACAAGAGATACACCATTGAGCGCTCTCAGCAGGTTCTTCGAGTGGAACAGCGCCGCTGTTGTTACTGAGTCCCAGTCTGATGGTGCCTTAAAAGCTGTCGCTGTTGTGACCAAGGTGGATCTATTGAGTTGGATGGTGAGGATGAAGAAGCATTCGAATGGGGATGGGCTTGGTGGTCACTGAGATGATTGATTGTTATGGATGCATTGCATTGGGCTGGCGTTTTTGGGATGGGGAGTATGGAGGATGCGCTTCAACGAGGTAATGGGTTATGGATAGATGATGGAATGGCTTTCAACAGGTCTAATGGCTTTTGGGCTGTATTCGTATATATTCACCAGCATTGAGATATTCGCATTGTATCCGGAGAGTTGGCAATGACTTGAACTCATGCTGCCACAGCAGGTCCGGCAATTCTGTTCTTTGTCCAATCTATATATAGAGATATTGGAAAGTCTCTCTCATCACACAGTCCATGGGATTGAGCAAGAAGTGTTGATTGCGAGTCCGGAAGATTTTATGCCGGGCTTTGCAGGTGTCTTTTGGAAGCTTCGCATTTGAGCTACAACCCATCAGCCATCAACCTTTAAACATCAAACGTCACCTCCAACTCTTATCAACTTTTACAATTTGTACATCATCATAAGGAATGCGTGAAGAGGGAGTCGATATCTAACTGAGAGAAGACGCAAATTGGAAGAACATGTCTACACCATTCTACATCGGCGAGAATATTCGTCGAAGAGAGCTGTGAGTCTGCGATTCCAGCTTTGGCTGGCCAGCAGCGTCCATACTCTACAACCAACACCGATTATGGTTGTTTTGCAGCATTCATGTGGACTCAGTAATCGCTATGAATGCACCGAGTATGTGACGGAGATGCTGCCATCGCAGCAGCTCTAGGACTGAAGCTCGCTTGGAGTATCGTTGGCAAGCCGCATACTCTCCACCACCTACTATTTTTGGCACAAACTGATTCGACCTCTGTCTCTTTTTCTCTTCTTTCGATACATCTTCCCTATGCAGGTCCCACGCGATGCAGCGCTGCGGGATGGCTGCCGGTTGGACAGGTTCGGCGCTTAGCTGTTTGGCCAGCGCAAATGTCCTTGTTCTACTTGGAGCCGCTGGGAGTGACATGCCTGGGCTATTGGCGAGCTCTAGACTTCGAGCTATCTTTATAATCATACTCGAGGTTTTGCTTCCTCCTTCATTGTGTTGCTGCTTTCGAACTGTCATCACAAGTACTAACAGCACTCCTTCATTCATTCCATACCACGCATCTCTCAATGAATTCCGTCTTCCCAGACAGATTTTGGAGCCCAAACTCAGGTCAACAGGATCTCGAGACGAATAACGGGTCCGGATATACGATAGGCTTGAATCTCGAACGACCTCTCCCACCCCTACCAGCTTCGAAAAATTCGAATAATGATTCTGCAAACAACGACCCTCTATCGAGTCCTCTTGAACAATTTTATGATCAACATGCAACCCAGTATCAACAAAAGCTCAACCGATCAGAGCAATCACTATCCACCAAGCCGAGTCTTTCGAATGCGATGAATAGCGATAGCTTCTCTTTTGAGAAGGGAGAAGGCCGCCCTGGCTTGCGGCGTAGAAGAGGACGGCTTGGGTCTTTGGTCGACTCGCTATCACCGTACTTCAGCGATTGGTGGCTGGGAGAAATTTTGTGCTGGGTTGCTGGGACCTTGTGCATTGGAGCCATTATTTTGGTTCTCGCTCTGTATGATGGTTGGCCTGTGCCGACAAGATGGCCCCTGAGCATTACGCTGAATGCTTTCATTTAGGTGATTTCTGCCATTGGAAAATCTCCATTGGCGAGTTGAAGTGGATCTGGTAATATAAACGGAGTGCATCAAAGCATTCGGGAGAGCGAATCCAGCGGCTGATTGATTTCGAGACCTTTGACCAAGCTTCGAGAGGACCGTGGGAACCTGTGCTCCTAGCTACATGCTTGAGAAGCCGGTATGTCTACCATCGCTAGCTACTTGGAACTAACTACTGCTGTAGCTCGATTGCCCCAATTGGAGCCACGACCATAATTCTTATTCTCGCCCTTAAACCCTTTCTTCCAGCAAATTGTCACGAATCCCCAGCGGCCAAGAGCAAATGGCAAAAGTAGCATTGCCCGAGTTGTTGCGTATGACCCTCCGCACTCCAATTATCTGGTTAACGGCTCGAAATACACTTACGCTCCTGACGCACTTTACAGTGCAATTGGCGGCGTCGTCGTCAATAGACTCGGAGCGGACGTTCTTCCCGCTCCAGTTTTTTGTCCTTCTGACGACTATAGATGACTTTCATCTCAGACCTTGGCCGTTTGTTCTCAATGCGAAGACGTGTCTCAATATCTCACTTTCGGATGTCTTCAGGACCCAGGAGACTGGAAAGCAGAGTACGCCAGAAAATCAAATGGAACAGACTATCCTAAATCCACTTCTTGCGGCTAATTACTCGATGTCACATCGGATAATCCAATGCTGATGTCTGATTACAGCGTTGATGGCTTTGACATCGATGATGTCCAGGTGAGGCGCTAGCAGCACGTACACTGAATCTTCACGACTTTGATTCTGGCGTGAAATGCTGGGATGGCTCCTTTCTTTTCGAGTCCGAGAAGGTGCCACTCATGGATTTATTGACTGCGGGTATAATAAGTGGAACTTCTCTTTACGATAAGTCCACCCCTGTGGCTGTGGAATGTGTGATAAAGTGGTGTGTCAAGAAGAATAAGTCGGAATTCGTGAACGGCGACCTGTTAGAAAAAGTGATCAACAGATTCAAAAACAACCCACAGATGGGGACTAATCGACTAGACTGGGACGCCTCGTAGATTCGCCTCAATCGGTTCTATCACAGTGAAGGAATACCACCACCAGGCGTGGATGCCACCTTTAGTGTCAGCAACCAGATAGTGCTCAAATTTTCTTTGGCACGATCTTCAATACCGCCAACGTTCATCATAACCACTACCTTGACAAAACCCTATCGGCTAAAATATCAAATACTTACTGGCCAACCCACAAAGTCGATGCTAACTAAATTCACTGCCATGCGTCTCGGGAACAGGCTGGCACATGGAAGATATCTTCTCTTGCGACGCTTATTCATGGATTGAGTTGTGATGCTAAGACGGATGGAGATGAAGGATCATTGCGGAAGAGGGAAGACATGAGGAACAGGGCTATAACACTTTGTCTGTGTATCTGGACAGGTACAAGGAAGGGGGCACATTGGACTGCGTATATCAACATCTTCGGGGGGAATGTTTATGTACTGCAGTGGTGCAACAGATAAGATACTAACCGTGACACCACTTGATCACGTGGCTACGACGCTTGGACGTACCACCTAATGCTATTCCTGATCTTCATCTTCAACTTCGTGTTCACCCAAGAACAGAGCAAACTCACTTCAGATGTCGGCTGTTTCGAGGCGCAGGCGTTACTGCAATGCACATTGAGCGCATCACCCGGCGCTTGCATGGCAATCTGGCCAGCGGCTCCAGAAGCGACTGAATGTCTCCAATCGCTAATCCCTGTTGCAGGCACAATTCGACCACATCCAATAGCCTCCCTTCTACCAGTATAGCTCCCCAGCATTCGAACGCAACGCAGGCGCTGAAGCTCAGATCAAGTGTGGGTGCTGAAACCGCCATGTAGACACTGTCAACTTCATGCCCCAGAAAGCTACAAAGTCGCACGTAATGAACTTGAGTAGCCTCAATCATCTGTGAGAACATTGAGCCTTGGTTCATAACTTCCTATCTCGCTTCAGTTTGTCGGTATACCTCCTTTGCATAACTCTTCAGAAAGCCCACAGTCCTATTTTGCACTTTCTAGATATAGCCCCCCGCTGGAAATGCATGCGCACCTCTTTTATCTCATTTGAGCAATGGCTACAAACCTCTTTGGATCTTCCAATTCATCCTCGAACCTTGAGTCGGTCGACCAAAAGCTTATCACAAAGCCTTTGAACTTTAGCCGCTATATTCCACACGAGCTGTATTCAAAATCTTCTGGGTATGATGAGACCTCAGCGCGACGTGTCTCCGGCTTGAGGCTGTCTCACGCCATCAGAACTTCGTATGTTCCTCAACTGTATGATGTTTCAATTTCGAAGACCAGCTCAACAAGCCAAAGTAAGTCATTTTCAAGCATTTACCAGGAGACAAAACATTCGCTCATGTTTGGAACAGTTGATCTCGGCGAAGAAGTGGCAGGCTCTGAACGATCTCGAATAAAGTCATTCAAGGCTTTCATGGTTGCCTATTTTGTCGAGTGGTGGCTACTGGAAATCATAAGTTTAAGCTTCAGCGCTATTTGTATGGGGGCCATCGTCGCCGTTCTGTTAACCTATGATGGACTCGCTATCCCAGATTGGCCCTTCGGCATGACAATCAATGGATTCATTTCTGTGTTTTCAAATTTTGCCAAGTCTGCACTTTTGCTTTCGATAGCCGAAGCGATGGGTCAATTAAAGTGTACGCACTGCTTCGGTCTGCAAATACTCAAAAGCTAACAAGCCCCCAGGGAATTGGTTTCGCAAAGAATCCCGATCGATCATGGATTTTGAACGCATAGACGTAGCCAGCAGAGGCCCATGGGGTGCGCTCACTTTGTTATTTCGGACCAAAGGAACGTACGTAAGCATCTCGCATCGAACTTTAGATTGATTTGGACTGAAAGGACTAGCACTTTGACCTCAATAGGCGCACTCATTGTTATACTCTCTTTACCATTAGACATATTCTTTCAGCAACTCGTCACTTATCCTCAGGGATTTTTACTCGCCTCAGACATGACAGGCAAGATACCGCAAGCTTTGGAATACAACACCATCAATGGTCTCTTCTCTTCCAATGGATCAGCGCGTTTGAACCCTTCATTCGAGATGGCGACCCAGGTAGAACCATTTTTCCATGGCACAGGATCTATCCCGAGAATCGATGGAGATTGCTCTACTAACAACTGCACGTGGCCTTCCTATGACTCACTATCTGTGTGCTCAAAATGTGAAGACCTCTCTGCGGACTTGCAGTGGGATTGTGCGACAGCGCCTGCGGATTGGTTGAGTACAGTTGACATCTCCAACAAAAGCTATCCTCTTGTGACGGCCTGTGGATACTGGTTCAAACATGGGAACAGTAGTGTCCTCATGAGCGGCTTTGTCAGAAGCACCAATGGGTCCATGGGAGAAGCTTTATCCACCAGAATTTTTGGACTCTCAGACCCTAATCCGGCCTCAAGACAGCCTATCTTTGGAGGCACAATACGTCTTACAGACATCCGTAACCCTATCGTCGATTTTTTGGTAGCTGGGACGCCAAATGACGTGAGAGGCGTCTATGCAAACACAACTCCAACTCTCACAGAATGCGCACTGCACTGGTGTGTCAACACGATACAATCTTCAAATTATTCAGGTTCATATTCAGAGAACATCACGAACTCGGTGCAGCTTGAAGT
Source organism: Venturia aucupariae (assembly GCA_003693225.1). Lineage (NCBI taxonomy): Eukaryota > Fungi > Ascomycota > Dothideomycetes > Venturiales > Venturiaceae > Venturia > Venturia aucupariae. The sequence goes on from QWZN01000103.1 coordinate 51,109, forward strand.
CTCGAATAAGGATTGGCCCTGGTACGCTTTCACGGACGAGACTGGTCTGGCGCATAACCGATACCAGGCGAACTTCAGTTTGAACCTCCCTTCACGTGGTTCACCAAGCACATCTGAGAATACGTTTGTAGTGGGAAATGTCACAATGGCGACAACAATCTTGTCACTTGATGAAATTGTGCCCGCATATGTCACCGCACCAGACGACATGCCAGACTCAGTGTCTTCTCTCAAATGGTTAAACGCTGGCGGATATTACGGTTCACAACCGCCCCAACTCATCCCATTGGCACTGGCGGACAACCCCTGGCTACCTCCCAAAAATGTCAGCAAGCATGTGGAGAGATTGGCAGCAGCGATGTCAGTGGTGGTCAGGAATACGCAAGCGTCAGGTAAAGAACTTCAGCATGCGAAAGCAGTGGTCTGGAAACAATACACTCTGGTTAATATCAGATGGGCGTGGATCAGCCTTCCAGTGGTAGTGCTTGCGCTCAGCGTGTTTTTCATGATAGGCACCGTGGTTATCAGTACTCGCGAAAGAGACCAAGTGGGCATTTGGAAGACATCTGTGATTGCTGTGCTTTTCAATGGCTTGGGAGATGAGGCGAAACAAGTCATCCCACCTAATTGCTCTATGGGTGAGGCGAGGGAGAAGGCGCAAGAGCTCAAAGTCAGGTTGGTACCTGACTAGGGCAAGAACCGATTCAACTTCAAGGATGTCTCTCATAATGTGTCGATACTTTCCCTGATTTGTACTTGAGATTGGGAATCATCCGCTTTCGAATTCATCGCCATGCATCAGTTTTACTTTCCCAGCGAAAATCGAGCTTGACGCCGCCAAACTACAATAACGAAATAGAACAACCTAACCTTCAAAATCAGCAGGCTAGTCTGTCTAAGATTGATGCTAGATCAAATACCTTCGATCTTCCTCAGCATCCCAGCTGTCATCTAACGGTGATGCCTTTGCCGGCCCAGTCATTCTTGCGGCTTTGCCTCACGCTTCCCAGTCATCCCATTGCCAGCCCAATCATTCTGGCGTTTTGCTGAACGTCTACGGGTGATACCATGGCCAGTCCATTCGCTTTGAGGCTCTCGCTTGACTGTGCGAAATTAGCCCTTCCTTGTCTCTCGATGAGAACTGTTCGAGGCAGACATACTAGGAACTGGAGAGATCACGCCTCTCGGGGTGAAACCTACTCCAGGAACGACCATAGGTGCGGCTAGAGAGCGCAGCCCGAGAAAGGCTACGGCAAAGAGAAGGACTTTGTGATAGTGCATGGTAATGAAGCGGCACTCTTAATTAAGATCGGAAAAATGTGGAAAACGTCCAGCCAGCTGTAACGTAGTTGGGACTGAAAGGTGCCTGGAAGTGAGAGATCGACTGGTCTTGCTGGTGACTATTAACCTCGAGGTGGATCTGTACGATTAAATAATAATCCCGAGGGAAGGTAGGCTGGTGATCAGCGTCATTTTAGGGTGTGAAAAGCTATTATACCACGATAATGCCTCATCGGACTTTCTTGCGCTGCCATGCTGTCATCATCATAAAGATCCACGGCGCCTGATATCGCGCATCCAATTCGCAGCATTCGGATGGAACCTCGAACTTTTCAACTTCATTGGAGTCTCGCAACTCTTTCAGGATATGAGACAACGTGGAAAAGATATGCGACCAATCATTGCGATTTGTCAATGTCTAGAAGAAGGTAGTGGACGCTCTGACGAAGAGTCACGAGAAAGTAAGGCTGCTTCATCAGACGCTCAAGATCGATTCTGAAATCGTCCTCCTAACCAATTTATGCGTTGGACCGATGTAATTGGAAGAATGTATCATGAACAATATGATTGTGCACTTACTGGTATTTAGGAAACACGACATGGCAACTGAAGGTATGAGACTTGAAAGCCACGTCCGCTCCTCCGAAGACACGTCGGTGATTGGCCTGGGACTCTCAAAAAATTTCAATCGAGAAGATTGGAACAACCCTTTTATGCCGGGCGAAAATGCGTTTGTCGAAGCGGAGCCAGTACTTGTCTGTCGAGAGTTCATGGATGAACAATATTGGAGACCATGTTATTGGTGGGAGGACCTTGAATGGCTGTGAGGTCTCGATATAGGTGCCAGCAGCATGTAACAGTTTCCATTGTGCACGAACCATTGTCGTAAGAGGACGAGCTGATGTACAAAAAAGGGATGAAACCGGGCAGGCGATGGAGAATAGCCACATACGTCCATTGAATCTTGAGATTGACGTGATCTTGACTCGTAAAGCCTAGCCATACCGTTGCAGCCGCATTTGGAAGTCTGCATGCTCTATACAGCATCCGCATGGTTGAGTGTCGCTCTATCTGTCCCTGGCGGCAAGTAAAGTGAGGTGTCCAGTTTAAATGCCGTGGAAGTATTAAAGAAAGATTGCGACGATGAAGACAATTGTTGGATTGGAACAAGATTGATGAATCGATCAGAAGCGCTGTGGCGTTAGTAATCTGAAATTACTGTGATTCGTCTTGAAGCGCGCGCACTGAAACACTAACCTCGTCCAGCCGTTCTACAGAACACGATGATATCCAGTACAAGGATTTCCGTAAGATGCGCTGAAACGGCAGATATGCTTGTGTCCGTGTTGCGTCTATGCTTATAGTTGATCTCTCTCGTAGAGGAAGACGCAGTTGTGGAAATTTATTGCACGGTGGAGGCGGCGATTTTGCGGTTGTATAAAATATAGTGGCGTTTGAGGCTCCATTGCCATGCATGTGAATTCTCTAATACCTCCCCATACGCAAAGTAAGTTCCGGAATCTATTGGTTCGAGAGCACACGTTTTACTACAACTTACCCGCTCGTTTTGAAGTCAACAACCGTAGTCATTCAAGGTCCAGGCTCTCGACATGTCATCGGCAGCTATTTTCGTGCCTAAGGCTTTCCGAATCACCCTCAAGCGTCCCAAAAAACAGAATGACGCCCAAAGTCCGATCAAAGTATGTCGTGTGTCCAATTGCAAACAGCTTTACGACCCGAACAGTCGCGCCAACAAGAAATTCTACGCAACTTTGAGCTATGCACAACAAGATCGTCGCAACTATTGTCCAATGCATGCAGCTATGGCTATAGACGATGGTGGGGCGATTCCGAAGACGAAGGAGAACAGCATTTCGACGGCAAAGATGAAAGAAATGCCCACGAAACGGACACTTGGCTTTGGCGCCAGCTTAAAGACGGGTCAATTTGCAAAGCAGAAATCCATTATGCCTCCTAGTCGACGATCCAGTATATCCTCAAGCCAGAACTCCATCCTTTCAGCAAATACAGCAAGAAAGAGCTCCGATGATCTGCTGTCACAACAGCCAGAAGTCGTGGAACTGCCAGAATGGGGAGAGAAGCTGGGCAAGACTACATTCGGCTTTCAGGATGTTGGAGACGACACGGAAGGAGGTGGGAATGGCATGGGACGTTGAATCTGACGAGTTTCGCTCTAGCAATGCTTTCATCCTGATTTGCAAGGTATTTCGTGTCACCGCTCTTTAAGATATACTCCACCTGTATTGACATGCCCTTAGAACTCTTTCTCCATCACGACATTGATCTGTACTCGTCGACGGCCAATAACAGATTCGATCGTTTCAAAGCGCTTTTCGACTGCCATGTCCCTATAACGATTGGGCTCTCTGTCTTCAAGAGCCTTGCTACGCTAGTCTCTGCCAATACGATAGTTAGGAGGCACTGAACCAGAGTTGAAAAGATGGCTCGCGTGGGCGGTTGAGAGAGGACTCGGTGGAGCGTAACGCGTCTGCGATCTCGGAAAGCAGACCGTGAAGGCCATTGGCAGCTCGATTGAAATTGGAGGGGGTTTTGAGCATGTGGGTGTTCCAATCGAATGTGTGCGTGGGTGGGTGTCGATGCTGCGGCTTGGAAGAGATGCGCTTGCCCGGTGAGGTTTCTAATTCGAGGAAAATGCCAAGATACACGTGACTGGAGATAACTGCGGAGAAATGCAACGTCGCTCGATGATCCCTACAAAACACCATCTTGGATCTATATTTACACCAGACTCCTTTGACCCTGGCGATCTCATATGTCAAATCAGACAGATCTTCTTCTTATGAGCCCTCCAAGGCTCCAATGTTTGCCTGCTCCGTTGCAGCGTCGTCCTTTTTCAAAGATTATGACAATTCATGGGCACTTCCACCAGGTCTTGAAGCAGTGAGCACAGGACAATCACCGGTCAACATTCAGTGTAGGATTAGATGGACAGAAGTTGATGTTAAATGCTCTCCAGAGTTCTGAACATCTGCGAGAGAGAAAAATCAGACGCATATTCGCTGCCAAGAACGGTGGATATACTCCTAGTATGCTGGTCAATTGTCATGATGGCCGAGTCTGTATAGACAAGAAGCCGGCGCATTGAGGAATGAGTAAGGGTTTGTGACTATCCATGGTAGACGTATAAATATACCTTCCTCCATGAAGTGAAGGGCTAGCAGCTGAATCACTTTCGCAAGGACGACATGCTCTGCAAGTAGATCAAGCAGCAGCACATCAGTTGGGAGGCTCAAGCACGGAACTTAGAAAGGACGTCCCTATTTGGACAAAACGCCATAAAACAAAATAGGAGAAGACCTAGAGGATGCTGATCGTCATCATCACAACTGGATAATCATTGCTATTGTTTTAGGGGGTATTTCAAATCGACGAGACAAGCAAGTTGCAACAACGGGCACTTGCAAACCCCTGATAAGCGAATATGGTCGCCTGCTTGTATGCGGCGTGTAAAGCTATCAGTAATAGCGTTCCGCTCGCAGATGTAACACAATCTTACAAGGGAACAGAAATGAATGATGAGTTCGAGTCTGTGAAGGTGGACCTAAATTAAGGCCAACCATGGGGACGGTTACCAACATCGTACTTACACATCACCAAAGCAAACGGGAAATTGATGAGCTGGCTAGTTAACATAGTTCAGGTTTGAATGGCTGGGTTGATCAACCAAGACTGCCCATAAGGTATCCTGTTTGCAACGTGCCTCTAGCAGAGGAGAGTGGAAGCAAAGAATCCGGTGTATCAATGTGGGCATTACCCGTTGACGTCTGGTAGAGAGCGTTCGAGTCCGGCTCTTCGCGGCCACCAAGTCAAGATTCGCTATTGCTTATTGACTCTGCTGCAATGTGTAGTGATCGAGGTCGTCACACATGCCTTCGTTAGGGTTTTGGCTGATTCTGGTCACAGTAATACAGCTGTTCATACCTCACTGCATACACAGGAAGCACAACCCAAGTCCGAGAATGGACAGGAGTGGTTAAAAATGGTCGTTGTCGACTTCCTAATCTTGGATATAATTGGCATGAACCGTTGCTCTCTGATCAGTTCACAAACAAAACAGTATGATTCACACACTCCATTTGGACGAGCCGAACACATGCATCAAAATAGGACAAGAAAAGAAACGACCTCGCATCTATCAGAATTAGCAAGGAAACATGATGGCGAAAGATATAGAAGTCGATCCGGCATATACGTACCATTAATTGCCAATGATGACCATCATCTCAAACCATCTACCACCTAATACCGCCCTCAGAAAAAACAAAAAGCGCACAGCACACACGGCCGACTATTCTATCTCAGTCTTTAGCTGAGCAATGGAGGTTCTCACAGTGAGTATGACATAAATACCTCTCCGAACACACAGCCAAACCATCCAACAGTAAAAATGAAAAATAAGTCCCATTACTACCCTCAAACCCGCCACAAAAACGTCAATAATCTAGAAATCCGACACAGAATCAATGCTACAAGACTCATCCCTCCCTTACCCTCTATCCTCTGCCCCCAACCATGAACATCACAAAGATCAAACACCAAGGCCCGAGGCATGGCCGTGTTCCACTTCGCCCCAACAGCACAAAGCCTCGATGCCAACGCCATTGAACAGAAATGAATATCTCAGCTCCAATGTAATGATATCGTATGAACGGTGCCGGTTCGCAGCGATGATGATTAGATCCATTGATGGTGATTCTCAATCATTAAAGATTAGCGATGTGGCAATGGAAACTGTCGAATCACGAAATGGTAATTGATCCTTTGGCAGCCTTTCACTCCTGACGGACCGGATGGTCGATTCCACCGTGAATTCCGAGATGCATAGTGCGCCACGTAAAAGATGGTTTGAAGCGCGGCGGAGTGAGAATCTACCATACACTGGTTCGAGGCATAATGAGCCAGCTCGAGTCACATGTTGCGAAATAACAATCAGAAAACGGCAATGCTATTGCCACTTACAAACTGAACAAGATGCTAAACGCCCATACACCACATCCTCGATCCAAACTTACCAACCATAGTGACGTTCCATCTTACCCGAGTCAACAATGATGACGCTCAAACAAAGCTATTCACACAAAAATGGCTGGGAACTCAAAATGATAGGTCCTACTCCAAAACACCCCTTTACCGCTGCAAACAGAGAATCAATCAGTCTTGCCAGCGGAGCCAGTGTTTCCAAGGATACCTCCAAAAGGACCACCCTTCTCATCGAGCCAGATGGCTCCACCACCAGCTCTTCTCCTAGCCTTCTTGCCAAGTACGACTGCGACACCACATGCCACAACGAAGCCGATGGACGAGAGCCAAGGATGCCTTGACCATGTTGTCTTGATCCTCCAGAAAATGTGGAAGAAGGCTGAATTCGAGGATTTAGGGGTAAGAGAGGGAGGGTTCTTCAGGGTTTTAGGTAGGGTTTCGAGGATGGAAGTTCGGGAGGGAACAATTGGGTTTCCAGTCGAAGTCTGATCCCAGTAGCGGCGATTCTATATAGTCGTTAGTGTTGTCATTCCGAGTATTAGCTGATTGAACATACCTCTTCATCGTTAATCACGACACGTTCGCCATCCTTGACATCGATGCCGAAGGTGGTCCTGATCCATCGTTCCCAGAAAACACCGTCCACCCACGCAAAGCCAACATCGCGTCTCTCCACGTCGTTCATGTTGATGCGAATAGCCTTGGCAGCACGTAGAGCTTTCTCGTTGTTCCTGTCCTCCGCTTCCTCAATGCGTAATTGCTTTGCATCTCTCAACTCTTGTCTCTCAAGCTTGACAGCATGAGCTTCTCTATCCATCCATTCCAATGCTGCGTTCTTGATCTCGCGCTTCGCAATCAAGAATTCGTCACTTCGTTCACGGCTTAGAATACCAAGAACAACAACTTTATGGTCCATGATCTCGCGTGCATTGGAAGCAGTCAATTCCGGCACAATAGGTTGCCAGACCCCCTTCATCCAATTGAGGACCTTGCGGAAGTCACGCATGTCTTTTGGCGCAAGGTAAGGATAGTAGCTGGCCTTTCCGGACCGTGAAACTGCCAAACGAGGCCATGTTGAGATGCCATATCGCTTCGCCAACGCAGGATCATTGGTCTTGACCAACTTCGCGTGCCCTATCAAACTCAACGTAAGCCTCTCCAAAGCGGAAAAGTCCTCGGAAGTGGTCGCGTGATCGTAGAAGTAGACGAAGAGAACATCTTCGGTCTCCTCCAATTCCTCGAAAGTCTTCTGATCAACATCTGTGACACCTGAGCCAATGTCGATGGCCTTCTTAGAGAAAGCAATAAGATCGCCAACACCACGGAGACCGTTGTACTCCACACGTTCGCCACCACGGAAGAAGAGAAGTGTTGGGTAGCCCTTGGCGCGCACATCTTTGCAAAGCCGTTTCTCAATATCGCAATTGACTTCTCCAATGTTGAGCGATCCTTGCATCTCGCGGGCCATCGAAGCCCACCCAGGAGCCATAGCCTGGCAGTGTCCGCACCAAGGAGCGTAGAATTTAATAAACCAAGGGTCCCGTGTGGTTGTGACAAGCTTCTGGAAGCTTTCCGCTGTGAGTGCCACAGACTTTCCAGATGGATTCGCAGTCTCTTTTGGCTTCGCGATAGCCTTGGACATCTTTGCTTCAGCGGTGGGCGTCGCAGCCGCCGTCGCAGTCGCAGCGACAGCATTATGCTTCTCGCCAGCCTTCTTGCCAGCCTCTGGATCCTTGTCCTTCGATTCGGGGTCCTTTGGTTTCGCTCCCGAATCGACAGAGTGTGCGCCGACCTTTGGCAACACTGGTCCTTCCTTCGGCCGTGAGCCAGGTCGGATGGACTCGAGTATCTCCTCTACCAATTGGCTCAGATCTTTCATATTTTGGGTGCCCATTTTTCGCTTGACCTCCTTGCCATCTTTGTACAGAATCAGAGTTGGGTAGGCAGTGACCTCCGCCTTGCTACATGCTGTGCCAAATGCAATGCAATCGAGCTTTGCGAACTTGAAATTGTAGAATCTCGTAAACGAGTTGAGATCTTGGGTTTCCTTGTCCGTATCTGGTTTCTTTTGATTTGCGAGAGGATCGAGAGTGTAGTAGTATTCGTATAAGGTTTGTAGAATGGGGGCTTGTAGCTTGCAATGGTGGCAGTATGGCGAGAAGTGCTCGACGAACCTAGAGCCAGTAAGCAATCATGTTCAAGGTATGAGAGATGCAATTGTTACCAGTAGCCCTGCTTAATATCTTCAGTATATGTTGGACCATTCAACTCCCGCAGAGGTGGCACTTCTATCCCATTGAACTTTGTAGGCTTAGGTCCAGTGTCTTCTGCATCTACTGGCTTTTGAGCAGCGTCTGCTGGTATGGCGAGAATAGGAGAGGCGAGGGTGAGCAGTGGCAGTAGCCATGAACAGCGCATGGTAAGAGAATGTTCGTCGGAAGCGACTGTATGTGATCTAGGGGGTGTCGTGAAGGTGGCACTTTGCGCTTGGGCGACTTTTTCGATTATTCCGAAACGTTCATTGGGTGTACTTGAGGTGTAGGGAAGATCAGGCAGTCGTTAGTACTTCTTGAATTGTGTAGGCGAGGTGGGAGTTGTTGTTATAGTTGGGTAGATTCACGCTGCTCTGAGGTGAACCTCAGGCTGTCTCTCCCGTGTCTCCGCTTCACTCATCAATTGGAAGCTCAAATCCTGAAGCAACCGCCGAAACCACTGCAACTACAGGACAGGCATGATGCTATGGGGCTCTCCGATCCCACTTGAGGGTTTGTCGGAGATGTGTCAAAGTTAAGTTTCATAGATTCCTCAGCGAGGAGGCAGAGTTGCAACTACAATCACCGTCTTCGCATGGAGTAAGAACCTATTTATTTACGAATTGATATACTAGAATTATCTCAAGTCTTCAACAGTCTTTTCTCTCCGCTGCTATCAAGTACATAGGAACGAAGATACCTTTCCCTTCTGGCCCGGCAGCGAAACGGAGTGTGTAAGACTCCTGCAGCTGAAGGCTCACAATCACAATCTGAGGCACCCCGTTCTTCTTTTATTACAACCATCTCCAATGCTAGACCAGCAGTCGCCCGGGAGTTCAAGGGTCTGCCCATTTCGTTCCCCCAAAAGGCAACTGACGTTATGAAGGCTGTCGAGTTGTTCAAAATCGCTTGTCGTCCATCTATCATTGGGGTCGAACTTCAGATGTCCTATGAGCGTGTTGCTGACCAAAGCCTGGGGACGGGTTATTAGGTTCTGGGCAAAGTATTGCTGTTGTCCATATCGAATTTCTGCTGGAGAGACTATCATGGTATTAGTTTCATCTTCTGGGCAAAGAGCGTCTTGCTGTGCTCCTCGGGTCTTAATTTGCGGCAAATTATCAGTACAGAAGTTGTGACATACATACACTGCTGCAAATATGGGCAGCATTCTGGTTATAGTGAGAGGAAGAGAGTGAGGGACGGAGGTGTTCGAGAGGGCCAAGTAGTGACTGCAGTGGTATGATAGAGCTCTCGGTCACGTGTAGCGAGCTAAGCGATGCATCATTGACGGGCATCTCGCATCCGCAGATACACGACGACAACAATTCCCAATTGAACGGCCACAATGAGACCAGCACTCCGTCTCCTCGCAGCCGTACGCGGCTCAATTGAACCAGGTGCTCCCACCGGTTTGACTGGTCTCGTAACCCACCCGGCGCCCCGATCAACCCTCATGTACCTCTACTCCACCACCCTCTCCAAGCTCCAACATATCCCAGAATCGAGCGTCTACCGTCAATCTGTCGAAGCCCTCACCAAGAAGCGTCTCGCCATTGTCGAAGCACAAACCGCACCTGGCCACTTCGCATGGCTAGATACTATGCGCTCTCGAATTACGGAATTCCAAGAACAACAGAAGGCTGCGGGATTACCTGTACAAGGAAATAACCTGCAATATGAGGGAAACGAGTACTTTTTGGCTAGTCTGGGGTCGACTGAGGTTGATGAGCGGGAGATCGAGTGGGATGGCGAGCCCGTTGTAGAACCTACTCTGGAGGGACCGCGGAGTGCTGAGGAGCTTGCGAGGGAGGATGCTCAGATTCAGAAGTTTGCCAAGACAGAGGAAGAGAAGCAGAGGTTTAGGCTGAAGCTGGACCCGGAGCCATTGTTGAGCAGGGACCAGTATGTGTATACATTTTGCTGCGGAGGGAAGAGGGCTGACCATTGAATAGGATCGAAGATATTGAGAACAAGATTGGTGGTGGTCTGATCGAGGAGGTCATCCAAGTTGCACAGGGTGAGCTCAAGCTGGTCGACACCATGATTGAGAGCAAGGCGTAAGTTTGTCTAACGATATTCATGTGTTCTTGCTAACGATGGCCCAGTTGGGAGAGTCTCACAGAGCCAGCGCCGGAAGGCCAATGGTCATACTTCGAGCGTGGCCTTACTCACACCACTACCCAATAGAGCCACCCGCTATTTATGCTTCGAGAAGTGTCTCGATGCTGTACATATTAACATAGATCAACCTTCGCCGCGCATCATCATGTACCCTCACTCGAAGCTGTGACGTGCGCAAACCTGTGTCTGTTGGATCGTGACTGTAAGAATGCAGTCGCTGATCTAAATTTTTGACATCTTGAAGCGTTCACCACGGAGCTTCCTAGAGGGCCGCTTCCCGCTGATCACCGGAAGATGAACTTCATCTGGAAGCCAGAAAGAAATAATATGATGGCAATCAACGCTGAGTCAAGTATAATCCATCATGCGCCTTGAAAGGTTTAGCCACGTCTTTTCCAATGAGGTGACGCTCATCGATTCTTCCCTGGATTCTTACACTGGCCAAACATGACAGAAGACATAAATCATCTAGTTTTGTGCCAAGATTATATGCACCAAAAAGCTATGTGGTTTGCTCCTGACACACTGCAATAGTGGGCAGGGCTTCCATTTATGAATGTGGTTTTCGGAGTGTGTGTCTTTTATGAGATACTTGATTTTCAGTCCGCGGGGAAGAGATCGGCTACATCGCTGACTCTGGAACTTAATTGTTCGCTCGAAACTGGGTTATTTATGGTGGACGTCCCACTGTCATGAGATTGAGGATCATTAGAGCGACACGGAACGTCACGTCACGTCATGCTTCTATTCTGCACAGTAGCGCTAAAACCTTGCACAAAGCTGTGGCAACAGATTTTGATTTCTTCGAGAAAAGCATGCTAAATGCTGGGAGCGCGTGTCACTTGTGAAAGTTTGAGTTTCACTACGGAAATTCGCTATGCTGGCTTCTAGAAGACATTGCTTGCCAGGGTTGTTAGAAACATTTTGGTGATTGATGAGTACTGGGTGAGGTATCGATGAGGACCAGTACCACTGTAGCTTGAGCGATGATTTCCCTTGTTAAGTCGACAGATCTCCCCTCTCTGAGTGAAAAGCAGACACTAATTCTTGTCATATTGCCCTTGGTAGACTTTACCGATAAAGTTCTTACCAGATCCCTTGTTTTGGGCAGCTGCGGCATGGTTCTTAGCTTCACATAAGCACTGTGTTTCTTCGCATGTTCGAGTGCGGATTTTCCTTGCAACAGTTTCGCACGATTTCAGGGCTCATCAAATTCACTGAGTCGAGGGGATTGATCTTAAGACGGATAAGAGCAGGGAATGTGGATCCAGGTTGAGAAGATGTCCCTGCTGGAATGGATATCCCGCCGGTGCCAAGAAGGATTCCATGGTTGTGGCGCAATCAAGGAGGAGAAAGAAACAACCTCATTTACGAAGACGAAGACGAGCATGCAATGACGTAGGCATGGTATAGTAGGAGCTCGTTGTACTGAGCAGTCAACGTCCGAAGAATGCTGAAGACAATATTATGGAAAAGACAATACCGATATTACATTCTAGCCTAAACAGCATCAAAAAATAACCGGAATGGGATGTTCCCCAATATATTCGCTCTGTCTGAACCGGCTGAAGAATGAGAGTATACATTTCAGCGTCGCATTCCTCTATTCCTGCGGTTCCTAGCGTAGAGCAAGTGATCCAAAGTATACGTCAATAAGAAAAGGTCACCTTTCTCCTCTAAGCAGTTCGCTGATCAATCTCTTCGACTCCTCTCATCCCCGAACGAATACAGAACATTCCACGGCCCTAACCACAATGTACTTCACCACACTCCTGTTCTCGTTTACCGCCATGTTCATACCAACAATTACCGCCACACCAATGCCAGCTACCTACCCACCTACCTCTCTATCCTCTCGAGAATACATTCGCACCTTCCGCTTCTGCGACAACATAGGCTACAAAGGCCACTGCGAAGACGTCGCCCTCCCTCCCAGAAAATGCGCCAACTTCTCTCCTCAACTCTCCCAAAAAGTCTCTTCCATGCGCATCGCCTCGGGTGAAACATGCATACTTTACGAAGAGGCTGATTGTCTCCATAATACGAACAAAGATGATTTGCGTGATTTCAGTTTTGATACGCCGTTTTTGAAGATGCATGGGGAGTGTCTTGTTCCGAAGTTGTCTTGTTGGCAGAGTGGAGGGAGTTTTTGGAATGATCGGGCGAGGAGTGTTGCGTGTTTTTGATGAGGGGATGGGAGGGTGGTGATGGGGGAATCAAAATGATAGCTTGAATGAAGATTGTCATGTTGGGAAGCTGGGAGGAAAAGATGATTAATGGAAGTTTGAATTTTTGGGCTTCTGGGTTTCTGGTGATAGGATATCTGGGCAGGAAAGTAATGGAGAGCAGTATGGAGTCTACAAGCACAGCCTTTAGAAAGTGGCCAGAGGTCGCTGACTTTATGAGTATACTCGCAACGACCTTCGCCAGATTCAGATTGCATGTACTCAAGTCTCCCAATCTCTATTCTGTAGTCAAGGGCAAGATGACAATATCAAACAATTGATTTTTCTAGGGGATATTTGAATATATACACAATGAATCATTCTTGCATACTCAGTTTACGGGTGTTCAGGTCTCCCAGCATCTACGTTGGATCGGAACCTCAACAGGTTGAAAATTCATTTGGATAGGATAGACATTCATATAGCTGTCATTGAATAATTATGTACGCTCAAAAGTACGTTGCTTGTTACATGTGATCAAATTCGCGGAATGAATCTCCTTACCTTGACTTGATATTCAGAACTCGAAAACAGTTTTAGAAGAGAAAATACAAGAATGTTCCTAAGTAAACAATACATTCTTGCATAAAACGAGTGACATTACCCAATGAGACCAACTCAATTTTTTTGCGACAGTCTTCAATGCACAAGTAATCCCAGAAGAAGAACTGATTAAAAGTAAGAGAAAAAACGCCCAAACCATCCCACATTCAAACCCGCCTCCATCAGCCACTTTCCCACAATTCGAGTCGCATCTTCCCTGCCCACGGGCATGACCCAACCTTGAAAGGTGGAAGGACAATTCAATCGATCGACAATCTCCACAAGCCACAATGAAGCCACAGCCTAGCCTAGTCGGGCCTTCCACTAAGCCCCGTCTCACCACACAAAGTCCGCGACTCACGACCATCAACCCAGAATACAATGGCGTTCCGAAAGCAAGAATCTAGACTGGACGATACCGAAAGCTTAATTCCACTAGATGAAGAGACATCGATAGGGTAGCTGCATGTATCTAGAATAGAATGATCGGGAGGAGCTGAAGACATTCGATTGGGGAGGGAGCTACCTGGTGACGAAAGCTTGGAAGTTGGCCGCCATCAGATTTCGAGCGGTGGGGCTCTTTTTTGTTTCTGGTCGTTGAGGAATTACGCCCGATCGGGAAAATTCGTATTGATTAGCGAGATTACGTACGATTTGGACGCGGAATGGGGGAGGAGGAATAATTGGGGTATGCGATTTCGTGTGGTAGAATATAACGTTTGTGCCAGACCATCCCTGTATATGTAATATCATTCGACGACGGTATATGTACATAGCAGCATGTGTGATAAACATGATATTTCTATCTTTGAATGAAAACAGCGAGGCTCAATGTCGCAAATGAGTTCGAGCAGTCAGAAAAGATGGAAATTGAATTTTCCATTATTGGGAAAATAGCTTCATCAAGTCTGAAAGAAGTTACAATGATTTCTCCTTAGATTCTCCTTGAACGACGATATTTTGATGGCTCGGAGAATTACCAATGACAAGAAGTCGCAAAGTTTGTTTGTATTAGTCTAGTGAGAGATTACCGGATCGCTTATTAACCAGGTTGTAAATTTCTAGCTGCCTGCCAGCATCTATCATTTCCATCCTGTATGTATCTGGCCATTACCAAAACACCAATGCAATATGGCTTCTACAAGAGCGTACTCTACAACCTCATAAAATAAAGTGATGTACAGACCTCAATCAATAGTTGAATATCATCAACGAGGGATTGAGCAGGAACGGTAGCAATGCATGCGATACCAGAGTCATTGCCATTGGTATGACAGCAGCAATCTCAGTGATCTCCCATCCTTTGGGCGCAAAACACCCTACAATACTTAGTCAATGGTCGAGGAAGAATTGGAAAGAGCAAGTGAACATACCGAGATAAATCATAGCACCCATCATGGGAACAAGAACCATGTACATATACTTGAAGCTCTTGAAGATCTTTGGAATCTCCATGAAGAAGTTTGATCTCTCGACTTCCTTCGCCGTGGCACCCCATTGCATGTTGATTTTGAACATATGGGCGAGAAGAGCGAGGTTGAGATGGAATGGAAGTCCTCCAAAGAAGACTTTTACATGGTTAGTCGTTTTCTTAAGAGGGAAGGAGAGCGAGAGAGCTTACTGCAAACATTGGCATCCATTTGAAGTTCTCGCAAAGACCTGCCCAAAGACCTTGTTCAGAGAGTCGATACCTCAAGATGGCGAGCGAGACGTTCCCCATTGCGCTGAAAAGGACGACGAGACCGAGGAACACTTTCCATGACTCCATATAGAATTTATCAAGATAGCCGTTGAACCAGCCTACAAGGAAGTAGTTCATGATCGTGAAAGGAAAACCAGAGGCAAGGGCGTAATCTGGGGATGTTAACTTGGAACGAGAGTGAAGCAGGATGAATGCTTACAAGATGAGATGTATCCGATAATGGTGATCTTACTCGAGAGCTGCATATCCGAGAAAAGGAACGTGCGGAAGAGGGGAGTGATCGGGCCTTTCCATAGCCACTGATACATGGGGTTGAAGACCAATTCGTTGCACCCGTATGAGTACTCTGTTTGGAAGCGTTAACAGGGAGGAAGACAGCTTCGGAAATCGTTGAGTTACTGACTTTCCCAGCGCGCAAGCTCATCGTAGATCGTCAAAGAGACACCTTCCTTGAACTCGTTGTCGTGATAGGTAGCGAGACGAACAATATTTCCAGCGATCTGCAAACGAAGAGCCATATCAAAACCTTCAGAGACGTGCTGTTCAGACCAGTAGGCGATGTAGTCTTCAGCCTCGCCTTCCTGATTCTTGCGACCGACGGACTGTACAGCCTCCCATCGAAGGAAGCTATTATGACCAACGAAAGGAGCAGTTTCACCAGACCCCACCGCGAAAGTGACTGCGCTGTAGATGAGGTTGGTGAAGTACGTGATACCCTGGCCAAATTTGTAAGTAACAAGACTTTTGGCAAGCGTGGTATGTAAATACATTTCCAAAGTAATCCCACGATACTTGCATCACACCTGTGGAGTGCTGGACAATGGCTACTTCTGGGGATAAGAACATTTCGGCTGCTCCATAGAGAAGACAATCAACAGGCTATACGATCGTCAATAACTGTATCATGCTGATTGTCTGGCACAAAGCACTCACGACTTGCGTATCAGAATCAACGATGAGAATGAACTCGCCAACACGGATGTTTCCCGCAGCTATAGCTCTAGTATCAGCAGCAAGCACTTCCACCAGTGCCTCCTTATAGATCGTCTCTTCCTCGAACGCATCAATGCGAATAGATTTCTCGGAATTCAATCTTGCTTCCACTCGAGTGCGCAAGATGCTCTCGACCTTTTGCGAGATATTGAGTACAAAGTTCATTTTCGATGCCTTCTTGAACTTTCCGCGGCGAAAATAGCCGTTGTCGTTGTGCTTTGGTCTGGCGACCCATCCTATATCATTGTCATGATAAAAATTGATCCTCTGCTCGCGTTTTGCCTCAGGGAGAAAAGCAAAACCATCGTCATTCACGAGAATCGAGGCGGAGCCTAATTCCGATCCGTCTCGTTGGTTAGCTTTACTGTAATAGTAATCTCACCTCCGTGACTTTCGTAATGCGATATTGCAGCCTTCAGACTAGTGACCGTGGGAATGATGACTCCAGTCAGAGACTCCTTATAAACAGGCATTTGGATGGTGATATGAGGCGGCGAAAAGCCACCAGCGTAACACTGAGATAGATCTGGCTTGATAGCAGAGAAGAATCTGGAGTTTGTCTTGAGAGTTCCGATTGGTCCCGCAACTTGAAATACGTTGGTGAACACGACTATGGCGAAAAAGATGCTGAACAACATGAAGAGAGGTTCAGTTGCAACTAAGACAAATCGCAGGTAGAACGCGTCAACCAGCGACTGCCCGAGCAAATTGCGAGTGCCGAATCCCAGAAGTAGCACAATGATTAATAAGCAGGCCAAGCCAGCATAGACCAAGCTGGTAAAGACTAATGGACGTGCCATGGATTCTTTTGCCATTCGAGCCTATCCACCTTCTAGGACCTCTTCCACACTTTCCATTGGGCCCTTTCCTTTCTCTGTTGCGAGATTATAAATTGAGGCGTTGGCCGAAGGGGCCATGGATTGAAGTGAGGAGGTGCTGGGAGTATATACAAATGAAAACGGCGATCGAGTAGTTCCCCATACCTGCAAGTAGGGATATCAGCGAAGAACTTGTGCGAATTAAATCTACCAGTTTAGTCACTCACAAGGCCCAATAGCTTGTCTTCCAACTTCGCCGCATGATTTATGATGCGGTCTAAATCATCGTGCCACACCTAAGAACGTCAGTGACCTGTAGCATGGAGAGGTAGAGAGAGTATCATTGTCATACCAGCATGAGATTCTCTTCTCGGACCAAAGCAGCATATTGCAGTTTTTTCGTTGATGTAGAAACATTGGCCAAGGAATCGATGATCTGCAATTGCGAACCATTTCCAAGGAAAAGCTCAGTTTGCCCAGGAACAAGAGCATTGAGAATCGCTTGAACGGTTTCCGTTGCCATAGTAAAGGCTACTTCCACGTTCATCTTTTTTACGGCGTCGAAAAGTGTCTGATCAATGTCCTCGGGCTCGCAGATATATTCTCCTCTTCCTTTGCGGAGAAGGACCCCTTGTGGTCTGCCCAACTGGGGGTCTGGCAGCCAGTTCTGACATGTAATTCGCCCATACATGTACTTGATCATCTGCATTTCTTGTCAGCTGGTCATCATGTATAAGAACTGGCGAGAAGACACAGACACAGGACATATCGGCGTCCTACGTTGTAAGTTCAGAAGTACATCCAATTCTATATTTGCAAAATTGGAACTTTCGCGTATTTTTCGCGCCTCGAATTGTGGTGCTCATCATCTCAAACAAAAGAAAGACTGATGACTTACCACTTTGTATCTGGCTTAATCATCAACCATAGTCAATCGACTTCCTCTGCCACCCGTTGCTGTATTAGCCTGGCCACTGAAAGCCATAGCACTCTCGCGAACCGAGTCTGGACGAGAATTTTCTCCAGATGGTGGAACAGAGTCTGCACTCGATGTTAAGGTGGGTGTCCAGTCCGGAGAGTTTCTCCATGATTCTAAGTTGAGCTTCATGGTTGTGTTAGGTGGAAAATTTTGTGAGAAGATGAGCTTTCAAATGAGCGATTGTAGCCGATGGCTGGAGTGAATGAGTGAGTCACGGTCGAGCCGAGTGATATCCCAGACCAAGATTTGAAATCCGTGACGTGTAAAATGGCTGGCGAAGGAGTGCTAGGGATCCAAGATAAAGCTCAAGAGATGCAGAACGAAAGTGGGATGTATTTACCGGTCGTAACTTCAGCTGATATGTCCAGGACGTAGATCTTTACAAAATCTACGGATGAGATCGCGACAGGAAAGGAAGTCGGTCAAGCGCTAATGATCAGGAATTGTTGACATAAGGGTGTGCCGCGCAGAAATCGTGGAAAGAGAACTGATAAACGAATGAGAGGGCGAAAGATTCTGGAACTAGAATGACAGCAAGAGAACGTGGAGGGATATGGAATGGAGCAGTGTATTTCCACACGTGTAAGGGAATCCTGTTTTTCGCATGGTACACTGTACATGAAAATAGAAACAACGCTCCAGTTTTCCCTCCAACGCAGGAACGGTGGCAAGATCTGCGAAGTCTTGTAAGATTGCGGGTATAATGAAACGCCAAAGCGGGTGCTGAGGCGTTGCAAAGACCTCGTGAAATATACACATCAGTCGACCAGGCCGCCTACTGTCGGCGCTATTGTGCGACAATAGTCGTATGGCGTTTTGCACATAATAACTAGCCTCGCTAACGGGCAATCGATCGTTAGCGCTTTGGAAGACCAAGTGCCCTCTTATGCCTACGATTAGCTCAGAAATTATTCCGACAAGAGTGGTTACAAACAAAGACAATTGCAGAGGATGAGAGCTTCTGCTCGATGGACCTGTCTCTGCGTTCCAGCATTTGTAAAGGCCAACACTTGGCACATTGTCAGATTAGGAAATTCAACTGAGATGGGTTCTTGGATGGCTTACTGCATGAATTGAACAGTTAGCACATGATCTGGCCAGAGACACCAAAACAGGCTGCCATGTTCTTATTGAAAAGCAGGATGAGACAAGTCTTCTCTAGCTCGTTCCAATTTCCGCGGAGAATATGTAGCTGCGTCTCGATTACGAATATCGAATCGAAAAACGGAGTCAATACTCCTTCATGGGATCGAGCGTGGATCAGCAGCCTCAGCCTCAGGAGAACAATTTCCCGCTGTCGAGATGTATGGCTGCTACGATGGCGTCTAGATAATGAGTAATTGAAAAACGAAGAAAGGAAGAAACGCATCCGCATAACGCCACCGGTCGATAGCCTGACTTGAGCTTGTTACAGTTTGCGGCATGATTCGACTGCTCAGCACATTAAGCCCTTCGGCCCTTTCCTGTTCCCAAGATGTTGCACGGATAATAGAAGCAAAGAGCAACGGGGCTTACTAGAAACCCTACTGGAGCAATTTGACTATTTCCGAGCAATCAGTAGAATTCCCATAGATATAGGGGAATATGGAAGAGTTTAAGAGCACATAGATATTAGGTTAATAAACTGTTGACGAAGAACAACATCTCGCCATCGTTATACCAAGGAATGAATAGATGATAGATCTTATTTTAAAAACGCAAAGCCCTGACGAAATGGAATGGGGACAGCGAAAAAAGGGTGCAGACTGAAAGTGTAT
Organism: Venturia aucupariae; assembly: GCA_003693225.1. Taxonomy (NCBI): domain Eukaryota; kingdom Fungi; phylum Ascomycota; class Dothideomycetes; order Venturiales; family Venturiaceae; genus Venturia; species Venturia aucupariae. Next base: position 70,802 of record QWZN01000103.1, read on the forward strand.
TCTCAAACCTATTCGAGAGGCTTATAGGAGGCCCAGCGACGCGCGAATGGGACCGACGGTGAAGTCGAGAAGTATGTGATAGTGGCTCGTCAAGGCAGCGTTTCTATCGGAAGGACTGGAGTGCATGGTGGAAGCGGCATGGATTCTTGTTCACGAGAGACCTGAGAGTTGAGGTGAAGTCAGCGCCGGCGTCGTGAAGAGCACGTGTCCCCAAACGCTAGGGTGTGGATGCCTTAGGGAGGTAGATACTAGGGAGGTAGATACTAGGAAGGTAGATGCTAGGGAGGTAGATGCTAGGGAGGTAAATACCAGCGGCTTTTCCATCGCCATCTCCACGTCGACGGCCCAACCCACCACCTGCATCTTCTGAGATGTCGCCTAAGCGTCAAGCCGACCTCCTCTCACACGCCAGCAACTGACCGTCCAGATGACACTGGAATCTTTCGCTCATTTCAACGTTCCTCCACAACTTTCTCCCGTAATTCTGGAAACACGCCTTTGGGAAAGATTTTCAAAAGCTATCAGTTGAGTGGAGAGTGAGTTCATCCACACATGTCTATCGTCTCGCCATGAAAATCTGATGTGTAGCAGACGAGAAAAGCCATGGGTTGCAGACAAACGAATGAGAGCTTGGAAGAAGGGCAACTACGTTATCTGGGGATTCGTTGTCCTTGGCCTTTTGATAAGTGGTTACATCAATTATACAGCTCTTACAAAGGTCAAAAATCATCCCGTAGGTATATTTCGATGTCCAACATGATCTTCACTGATGTATTTGACAGTACTGCTTGGTCCTCGACGAAAAGTTCGAGTCTCTAAATAAAGACATTTGGACCCACGAAGTACAGGTACGCAACATGGGATCACAGCATATGTCCTGACTTTCTTCACTTATTTTAGATTGAAGTACACTGACCGCTGTACTACAGGTTGGCGGATTCGGTGCAGGATCCTTTGGTGAGTCAAGAACGTATAAGCAATTGGGCCATCTAACAAGGTATTGTAGATTGGACCACAAGCAGTGACAAGAATACCTACACTGATAAGGATGGACTCCACATAGTCCCCTCTCTTAATGCGGACTCTGGAATCTCGAAGGAGCAGATTCTCAATGGCTTTTCACTCAATTTGACAACAGCTGGAGGAGATGGAAGCTGCACAGGCACTACCAACATTCAATGTGCAATCGCTTCCAACTCGTCTATGGGAACGATCATACCTCCTGTTCAATCCGCGCGTTTACCCACGAAAGGCAAGAAAAGCATAAGATATGGTCGGATTGAGGTTACTGCTAAGCTACCGGTCGGGGACTGGTTATGGCCAGCTATCTGGTAACATCTCTCCTCTCCAGTCGAGCTTTATCTCTGTACTAATACGCCTAGGATGATGCCGGAGGACGACACCTATGGACTGTGGCCTGCTAGCGGCGAGGTAACAGCTCTTGTCTCGTGGAGATACTTTGTAACTTGGCTGATCGATTGAGCAGATCGATATCATGGAAAGCAGAGGAAATAACAACAGTTATGGACCGGGCGGCCGTGACACTTACGCCAGCACACTACACTGGGGTAGGCCAAAGCTCCCCTCGTGCTGTGATGTCTATGCTGATAATCTGACTAGGTCCTGATACCACTCAGATTGCTTACTGGCGAACCACCCGTGGTCGTGCTCTGCGCCGTACCGACTTCAGCAAGAAGTTCCACACTTTCGGTCTAGAGTGGAGTGAGAAGTATCTCTTCACCTACATTGATAGCCGCTTGCAGCAGGTTCTTTATGTTGGGTTTGACAATAACGACCCCTTGTGGAACAAAGGTAAATTTGGCTCGTTGATCGTCAACTCCACACATTTCGACAACCCATGGGCGAAAACAGGGAAGGGAAACACTCCCTTCGATCAAAAGTTCTACTTGATCCTCAACGTTGCGGTTGGGTCACGAAATGGATGGTTCCTGGATAATATTGGGTCGAAGCCTTGGGTTGATGCTTCCGCATCCTCCGCGGAATTTTACAAAGGTAAGTTGTCATTTAAATTTCATTCAAATTCCACTACTGATCATGACACAGCGCAAGACTCATGGTACCCTACCTGGGCCCCGGGACCCAATAGAGGTATGACCGTCAAATCGGTAAAAATGTGGCAAGAGGGAACCTGCTAAAAGATTTTGCTCGCTTTGCATATCACACGGCATAGAGCAACCAAGGCGCTGGTTGGTCCAGTATTACACTCTCTGGTTTTAATCTACTCTGTTATGGTCAATCTGGAAGTAACATAGACGCGAGAACTGCCGTATAACTGAAGCTCGGCGAGCACGTCGCGCCAGGAATTTAATTTGGATTTCATCTCGAAAAATATTCGAGGCTGCACACACGAAGTGAGGCAGCATCGTGCAGCAGGACTCTTAAGCTTTTCAAACAACGAATCTGACGCCCGCATTAATAGGATTGCAGCCGTCTAGGCAAGAATCGCGAGTCCGGTTGGACGCGAAGTCGAATGGTGTAAATGGAATACTATGCACATGCATACCCTGACATTGTGTATCTCGCGGCGGTGAAATCGGCGGGCTTGCGCACCGTCCGCCACTGGAACTTTCGGGCTTTATGGCCCTCTGCAGCCACAATCTTGCATTGGCCCCGAAAGCAGCTATTCCTCTCGTTGGTTTTAAACAAGGTCAGGCATATTTTCAGAATTTCGATCTAAGCAGCCTTAGGACGGTCATGGGACATTCGGTTCAGGTACCCTTATACCGCCTGCCACCAAGTTCGTCCATTATCCACAGTCGACCATGGTAAGGCAATGCCACAACACAAAGACAACGCGGGTGCGAATCAGTGATGGTGGCTTTTCAAAACTCTCCTATGTCCATGTCCCTCGTGTATCACGCCATGGCGATTCTTGTGTGGCTTTTGCTCGCCATCGAGGTTCGGGAGGTTGTGTCTCCTCCTAGATATCAGCCTCATCAAACTCAGCCCATTATACCGATACCCCTGAACAAGATGGGAAGTTTTTGTTCAGCCAGGCCTCTCGCTAGGCAAGCGAAAGTAAATATGCGTCTGAGATCGAATCCACACTGTCTCGATGCTGCTTATTGCGCCCCATCTGTGTAGATTTCCCACGATGATCCTCAGGTCATCATAAGTCCACTTCACCGTTAATATTGTAAAGCGGTGCCACACCAACTTTTTTGGTCGCTTGATTGCACTCGTTTTAGTGTTGCTATTTTCAGCCTTACCTTTTTTTCATATGAAATGGATCAATTTCCGTCTTTTATAATCGCTATTCGTATAGTTGCAACGATGTTTGGCTTGTGTACTTTGTATCTTGCCCTAATATCTGTTCGAATCTGAACCTCACGCTCTTTAGCTAAGCCTTTTACAATGGCTCCCACACTCACTACTTGTTTTCTATTCGCCTTGTCTTTCTTCAACACAGTAAGTCTTGCGTACCGCGTCTTTATTTCTCTACTGCTTACTTGTATACTAACCGTCGCCTTTAGTATAACCCTTCTAATGCCCTTTCCATCGAAAAACGAGCCGTCGATATTTCCACAAATCTGCCAGCGGGTTGGAGTTCTTTGGGATGTCAAACCGATTCTGTGGGACTTCGAGTCCTTTCTCTTGCGACTTATGCTGATACCGTCGCTATGACGGAGGATGGTTGTATTGTATTTTGTTCCGCTCGTGGTTACAGATTAGCTAGTACTCAAATCCTCCACCCCACAACCGCAAACTTCTACTAAACTATCTCGCAGGCGTTGAATACTCAGCCGAATGCTACTGCGACCATTTCCTCGACGCATCATCCACTACTGTTCCAACAACCGACTGCTCAATGCCCTGTTCTGGAGATGCCACTCAAGCCTGCGACGCCGGCAATCGTCTCAGCGTCTTCCAACTCGCTGGAGCAGCTGTTCCCGCCGCGCCATCCACGAATCCAGGACCTGGAAGATGGACATCTCTCGGTTGTTATACTGATTCAGCAGCTGGACGAACTCTGGATTCTATCGGTATCATCCCTGGGGGACCATCAGCAATGACTGTTTCTCTCTGCACTACTTCGTGTCAGGATGGTGGATTCAAGTATTCGGGTGTTGAGTATGGTGGTGAATGCTGTATGTCACACTTTCTTATTCTCCTACACCGGTATTATAATCAAGGGAGGCTAATGATACTAGATTGCGGCAACGCCATCCTCAACGGTGGTGGACCCGCTCCGGATGGAAACAAAGGCTGTGGAATGACCTGTAACGGTAACGAAACCGAACTCTGCGGTGGCCCCAATCGAATGAATTTCTACCAGGTCGATGTTCCACCTCCACCACCAACGACCGGGTGGGTGGCACAAGGCTGTTACACTGATGCCGGCCTAGGAGCCAGAACACTCGCCTTTGATGGGATCATTTCCGGTGGACCGTCGGCTATGGTGAATGAAGCTTGTTATTTGTCGTGTGGTGCTGATGGGTATGTCTATTCGGGGACGGAGTATAGTGGTGAATGCTGTGAGTTTTGTCCCTCATTTTCAACGGCGTTTTCTGGAGAATAAAAGCTGATCTTCATAGATTGTGGGAGTTCTCTCGATAATGGAGGAGGACCGGCGTCTGATGGAAATGCGCAGTGTAATATGCCTTGCAACGGCAACACGACCCAGATCTGCGGTGGTCCGAATAGGTTGACGCTGTATAAGTTCATCACAGCACTGATGTCGTCTCCATCGTCTTTGTTGGTCTCGATAGCTGCCACGTCGTCGTCCAGTGTCGCTGTTGCTTTCTCATCTACGAGAGTGACTGACGCCTCATCGCCTGTTCCAACCACTGTCTCTAGCTCGGAGAGTCTTTCTGGCCCTCCGCCATTAAGTATTACTATTTCAGCGGTAGCATCTCCACTTCGGCGATATCGAGTGTATCTTCGGAGTCAGCGAGTGTCACCTCTTCTCTTCCAGCTATTCCAGCCGATCCAAGCTTCCTGTCGGATTCAGCCAGTATCATGAGTTCCTTTTCCGAAAGCTCTGCTTCAGCAAACTGGAGTGCTTCTTCGGATGAGGCCACCAGCTCCTCGTCGATTTCAGAAATTGCATCGAGTGCATCGACAGACTCAGCATCACTCAGCAGCTCATCATCCTCAGATACCGCAAGTATATCCAGCCCATCTGTAACAACTTCGAGCTCCTCCTTCGCTTCGTTATCCATCTCCGCATCAAGCTCGAATGCCTCCGCCGCACCGACTTCCAAATACCAAGGATGCTACGAAGACAACTACCTCGGTAACGGACGAAGTCTTGCGCATGGGCAACCAAACAGTGCAACGATGACAGTGGACTCTTGTGTCACTCTTTGCAAAGCATCTGGATACACAGTATCAGGTCTCGAATACACGACTCAATGTTTCTGCGATAATTTTATAAGGAACGGTGCACCACTTGCTCCTGACTTGGTATGGTGACACATCTTTCTTGCGGTTTGATGATTGTACTCACTGAAAAATAGGACTGTTCTATGCCATGTGGCGGCAACGCTACAGAATTCTGTGGTGAACCGAATAGATTAAGTGTCTATTCGAACAGCAACGTCACTATTGTTCCTGTTCCAACACCACAAAACGACACGCTTCCTGGAAATTGGACGTATCAAAGTTGTTACACAGACAACGGAGCTGGAGGGAGAACTTTTCCTTATCAAATTGTTGACAGCGTGAATAATTCTGCAACGTCCTGTCTCAGTCAGTGCAGCGCGTATGGATTTGGCACTGGTAGGATGGAGGTGAGACTCTCAGTGTTCGAAGCGCTAAAAGTCACGGTAACTAACGAGGCTTAGTATGGTGAAGAATGTTACTGTGGTGATTGGGAAAATCTTGCCGCGCACGGTCAAACACAAGTTGTAGAGAGTGATTGCAATACACCCTGCACAGGCAATGCATCCACAATCTGCGGTGCCGGAAACCGCCTCTCCACCTATCGATGGACTGGGTCGACACCTTTGGAAGTGTGGTCTTACCCCAGCGGCTCAGCAGCGGGCGAATACCAGTTCCTCATCGGCGGCGTCGTCATTCCCTTGATCACGCAAATGGGTATCAATGGAAAGGTAACCTTTGTCGAGAAGCTTGGTACTGGTGCTGCAAACTCCTCTGGTGCTTTCGAATTCGATCCGGCTTTTTCAAACGATTTCGACAAGGCGTGGCGGACGATGCATATGAAGTCTGATGTCTTTTGTTCTGCAAGTGTCACCCTGCCGGATAAGAAGGGTCGTATGCTCAATGTTGGTGGGTGGAGTGGAGTTTCGACGTTTGGTGTCCGTCTGTATACGCCTGATGGTAGTCCTGGTACTTCCAGCGTCAATGATTGGGAAGAGGATGATGGAATTCTAACACTGCAGAAAGGGCGATGGTATCCGGGTGTCATGGTGATGACTAATGGATCGATTCTGGTATGTGATCTTTTCGCTTCAAGCACCGTTTCTGAGGATTTTAATTGTCTTCCTAGGATGTCGGTGGAGAGGAAGGCAGCAATGGTGCCCCAGTACCCTCTCTCGAGATTCTGCCGAAAACTGGACCGGTGATGGAACTCGACTACTTGCAACGCACAGATCCTTACAACTTGTATCCCTTCATGGCTGTCCTTCCATCCGGTGGGATCGGTATCTTCTATTACAACGAAGCTCGTGTTCTGGATGAGGTCACACTCGAGACCAAGACAGTCTTGCCTAACATCCCAGGCGCTGTGAATCGACCACTTGGAGGTGAGTCTCGACAGTCCCACCCAACTTTTGAGATTCTTACAGCCGTCTCTATGCAGGTCGGACTTATCCACTAGAGGGAACAATGATGTTGTTGCCGCAAGTCTATCCCTACACAGATCCCTTGACCGTGATCGTGTGTGGGGGCTCTACTCCTTTTAAAGGTGCCGCCATCGACAATTGCGCATCGGTGCAGCCTGATGCTCCAAATCCTCAATGGACGATCGAGCGCATGGTCAGTTTCAGTTCTTTTACCTCCTTGACATACAGCCACTGACACTTTTTATCAGCCTTCTCCACGTGTACTGACATGTATGACGGCGCTTCCAGACGGAACCTACCTCATCCTTAATGGCGCCAAACTAGGATACGCCGGATTCGGACTTGCGAAAAATCCCAACCACAACGCCATCCTCTACGATCCCTCAAAACCAGTCCACCAGCGAATGAGTGTCATGGCCAACACCACCATTGACCGGATGTACCACTCCGAAGCCATTTTAATGCAGGACGGAAGCATCCTCGTGTCCGGCTCGGACCCGCAAGATCCAGAATTCGAGCAAGAATATCGAGTAGAGCATTTCCTACCACCATACCTTCTATCCGGTATCGCCCCTCCAACCTTCACCATTACCAACAAAGATTGGGCTTATGGTCAACGCGTGTCATTCACCCTTGGTACTGCTCCCTCTGGTACGATTCGTGTGTCATTATTGGTGATTGAGGCTTCGACGCAAGGTAACAGTATGGGTCAACGGACGCTCTTTCCTCAGGTGTCTTGCAGTGGTGGTACTGTTTGTACTGTTACTGCACCTCCCTCTAAGTATATTGCACCACCGGCGTGGTATCATATGTTCGTCCTCGATGGTCCGACGCCTTCTCACAGCGTCTTTGTACGGGTTGGTGGGGATCCTGGTGAACTTGGTAACTGGCCTGCTACTAGTGCTTTCACCCTGCCGGGTGTGTGAGTAAAGGTTGTAATTGTTTTATATAATTAAGAAGTAGGATTGGTGTATAGAGAGGATGTATGTACGTACATAAAAATTTAAGGTACCTCTGCATCAGGGGTGACCCAACATACCAGGCCATCGATCCTACTCGCCGCCGTCCTCAAATTACGTTTATCAACGATGATAATATCTTTCTCCATCCTCAATAGTCGATACAGTAAGCTTCTGAAGTTTGATAAAGCTTCCGAATTGTCTGCTCAATCCCAGAATTTGCGCCATTTCGAACTATTATCGTGTACAATTGATCGTCCACATCTCTGGACAAATGCTACTTCCCCCTCACAATGCAACCTGCATCATCTAAGCAGAAGTACCGACATTCGAGTAGCTCAGCAGACCAATAGTACAAGACGATAGATGGTTTGAACCCTTCGCTTGCCAGTGGACGATCCTACCTCACCAACCAATCCTAGATCTCTACAGTACCTACGATCGATACGAAATAATCACAAATGTGTTCTTGATATGGCTGGCTGCTGAAGGAAGACGTATGGGATAGAGACCAGTTGCAGAATCATGAAGACCTCGGGTATTGTAGAAACTCAAAGGGAAGGCTCGCAGACGTGCACGAATGAAAGTGATCAGAGGGGTATAAGACTAGCAAGAGAGGCCTTAGCAGCGTCCCCACTACCACAAACGCTATACTCGAGAAAGCCACTCTGATAGAATCATCGCCCCAAACCACATACCCCCTCTCTCCTCTACTCAACCTCCGTTATCGCATCCCAACTTCCGCAAATGGATCTACATCCCTTCCGTTCTCCAATCTGTACTTGTCAACCCTTACCAATATTATAGTGCAGACATCAGAAATCGATCCATCTTTTCCACAGTTTGTCAAGTAATTCCACACCATACTACCCCAAAAGAAGGGTGAACGAAAAAAACGGTAGAGCCAGACTAACGGTCTTGGGGGATACATGGGTTCGTTATCCCAATAGAAGGTTGGTTCTACCGAGTTCGGGGTTTGGGGATCTGGATCTGGTTTTGCTTTGGGGGAAGGTGGGGGTGGTTGAACATGGATTTCTGTCTTTTTTGGTGACGTTCGTTGGTGGGATTTGGATTTATTGGCTTCGTCTGCTGGTTGTTCTTTATTTGGTGGTGGTGGTGAATTGTCTTGGGATGTAGCGAGGCCGACGCGCTGAGCTCTTGGGACTGAAAGTGAGGATGGGGATAGTCGATGTTTACTTCTTGGTTGTGAGAGTGCGAGAGGCCTTGATAGTGCTCGACTATTTATATGGTTGCCATAAGTGGTTCGCGTATGCATCGCCGCTTTCTCAAGAGAATTTTGGGAATAGGACGATGCTGTTGCAAGGGTCTTGATTGGGCTGCTTAACATGCGCGGAGCTACTTTGGCGAGATAGTACATTATCGATGATTGTCTGATGATTGTTCGTTGAGATTTCAGTTGCGCCGATCGTAATGTTCTTTGAGGAAGAAGGTACTGCTTCTGTATTTTATTAAGAATGATCTTTCGCTTTGACTTTGGGGGACCGCAAAACTCCATTGGCCTTTATGCTTCGCGTCAATACTAAGAGCTGTTCCGACACGATCAGCAAAGATATGACAATCGAGAATAGGAAAATAGCACTCATCCAAACAGTCTTCCAAGCTCATCATGAGTTCAGCCGCATTTGATATCCAGCAGATAGGTAAGTCTGATTTTAAAGTGCTAAAGTTGGTTTGTTTCGTTTACTCGTGACTCCACCACAAGCCCGATTGGTGGTGGAGTCACAAGTAGACCCATTTCCTTAATATCAAAGTGCATATAGCGCCTCCCGGTATATATCTCTATCCTAAAACTTCGCAAACGCCAACTCATAGGCCAATCCTAGCGTCAATCTCGCATGCTGAAGCATATGGTCAAAATTCAAATACTCAATCTTGTCCTCCGTGGTGTGGATCTTGTTGTCCGAGTACTTGAAGTCACTCTCGATGACAAAAGCACTTGGGTAACCAGCCTTTGACGCTGAAGCATGGTCAGAGCAAGCATATCCACACTTGGTCTCCACATATGGTATATCGCAGTAGGCAGTGATGACCTCCTTGATGAACGTGGTGAGACCAGGGTCAACAAAGTCGGTAATGACACCAACGGATTCAGGCTCGCCAGCATCGAGAGTCTTCTGCACGTATCCGGTCATATCCTGTTGCAACATGGCCTTGATGTCTTTTCCTTCCTTCTCATATGCCGAGAAAATGGCCTGAGAACCCAATAACCCACCCTCCTCGGCTGAGTACCAATGGAACTCGATTGTGTTTGGTGCCTTCCCATCCACGATATCTCTGTCTTGGAGAAGAACTCTTAAAGCTTCAACGATTGTAACCGTACCACTTCCGTCGTCGTCGGCGCCAGGAGCGGCAAGTAGGCTGGGTAGGAACAGGTTGATGCTGTCTTGGTGCGCACCGATAACGATCGTCTTGTTCGATTTTCCGGGAATGGTAGCAATGATGCTTGATTGTCCCCAGGGGTGGGTAAAGGGTCGAACGGTTGCCCCGTTATCTGTAGCGCCAGAATCCTTGACAATCTCAGCGACCTGGCCCATCAGCCATGCTGACGATTGAGCTCCGTATTGGGACTTGTAGTATCTGGTATGGAATGAAGTGAACTTCTCCAAGTTCTTGCGCATGTTCTTTTTGTCGAGATCCTTGAGCATAGGCTTGATCGTCTTGTTATATGCCACCGAAGATGGGTACTTGACGGTCTTGACACCAGACTCAGCTCGGAGTACACCTAGATCTGGTGTTTCGGTGATATCCATGAAATTGATGCCTTCTCTTCGAATCTCCCATTTCTGGTCTTCTGTCACCCATCTTGTTTCGCCAGCTGCGGTTTCAATCAAGTACAGATCGCTGGACGGTTGTTGGAGAGGCTGCTGCTGGATATTGACAACGGGACTGGCAATGGCCACCGACGCACCAAGTGCTATGAGACCTGAAAGCTTCATGGTTGTATAGATAGATGGAATGATGTCGTTATTGGTGTTGGTGTATAGTTGCTGCTCGTCCAGGCAGAGACGCGACAAGCTGATAGCGACGCATTCTAGAGGAGGCTGGGTCCGTTTCAAATGCGCACTAGCATTAACCCCGCTGTCTACCGCCGGGCGGCGGTCCAGTAAATTTGGCGCCGTTGGACATGAAATCTGGGGGGCTCCACGAACAACTTGGTGGATCAACAGGGCACCCACCGCAAGTTCGGTTTTCCAACCGCGACGGCACGCTGCTTCTGCTCGTCAAGAACCGCCATCTTTCGAGACCAGCCAGATTTGGGTATCCCTCCCCATGTTCCACTCTCCTCGTGTAGCAGAATCCGTCCTCTTCAGTCCTTCTGGCGCGTACATATCTCGTTGGTGACGAGAGTGGAATTGCGATGACACAGAGGAAGTCTTTCATCAGAAACATGCTCACATATCATTCGGTCCCTATATGGCGTCAAAAAATTCTATTAAGCCACCTACCACTGGTAAGGTTCTCTCCGAACTCCGCAACCATTGGAAAAGTGAGTTAACCTGCTTATTCTATAGATCCTGTTGAGACGAACACGCCCGGTCAACCAAAATACTTCCTCCACAAAAAAAGGCTCGGATATCATGATAGTAGCTAAGAAACATTACATTAGAAACGAAAGTCAGAACTCTTCGACGGTAGGAGGTCTTGTGTGTTCGCCATCCTTTCTTGGAGTAGACTCATTGGCTTCGAAGCCCAGTGTGGTCTTGGTGGAGAACTTATTTCTAGCACGTCCACAAGGGTTCTCATCCCAGATACGGCCGTCACTTGCTGCTTTGACAATCTTTGGACTGTCCTAGCCGTACCGGTCCGGCTTGTCACAATTGAATTTAGCCCATGAGGGCTTGCTCATGCCTGAGTCCACTCGGACAACCTCTAATCGAGTACAAGCATTGGCAAAAGAGCCTGGATAGAAAGGGCGGCGTACATACCTCGATCTCTCGGCTTTCAGCATCCTAGACCAGACCCCTTACAGCTCGTGAGCTGCAACTTAAACAGAACTTTGTGCTGGTAAGTTCATGGATTGACCTGCGGTAGTATGCTACCGGACCCATCCATAGCTTCTCTCATCCTCATCTTTCACAATCATCACATCTTTCCTTCTTGGCTCTTAAGTCCTGTTTCAAATTCGCCAGTTCCTACTTCACCGAGTAATTTTTTCAGTCGTCAAGGCTTCCTCTCCTTGTCCATAAAGAGCAGCTTTCGTGCATCTTTTTCTAAGCTTGGCACCGAAAATGGTAAACTTTTAACAAGGTCAGTATCTGAACGGTCGGGAACATATTATCATTGATTTCGAATTTAAGATGGTGCCATGACCACAATCGTCTATTTCTTGTTAGGATGTAATTGATTCACAACCGCAGCGACAGACTTCCACAAAGATTGACTAATAAGGACTCTGGGTCTGCATCGTGACCGCCCCTTGAATCACCTCTTTATGTTCTTGCCAACATCGAATCAAAGCCATTTATCTCTATCTTTATGCCGTTACCAATGTTCTAATAGCCGAATTTCGGTCATTCTCCAACCACCTCGCCCCTCGGGGTCCATGGATATTCCCCTATTATCAAGAAAGAATACGTGCTTTGGGCGAACCCCCTTATAGCATTCAAAGCCGTGTTGCAATTCTTAGCCAGGTCGCGATCGATGAAGGCACCCCAGTCCTTTGTACGAGCGCCTAGGATTGATATTGGAACCCAAATCGATGACAGAAGAACTTCTACCTCAATTTGGGCAAACCATAGTCTCTTTATTATGGACTGGAACCCGCAGCGCGTGTGGGTGCAATATCTGCGAACGGAGGCACATCAGTACCGGTATGGGCGGCCTTCTCGTCTATAAGAATCGCCGTCCCTCTTTACTCAAGTACTCGTCTTTTCTCTCGCTCCATAGGAAGCGGTCACCGTTCTGCTGTTGGTTGGTGGAAATGTACTGAAGAGGAAGGAAAAGTTGATTTATTCTTGGTTGTAAGTTCTACGTATGATTTCTTCGTGGTGAAACATATACAGCATGAGGTGAAAGACGCAGAATTCGTCACCTTTCCCCAGGCTCTCAAAGTAAAGACCTTGGGTCTTGCCTGGATCCGAAATACTACTGAACATATCGACAATACCCTACTCGTCATGCTTACCGTTTCGCTTTTCTGGGGTGATGTTGAGAGTCTTGGATGTGGGGATGATCAGATGAAGACCTCAATTGCTTTGCAAGCGACGCCTCATTTCTGTCATATAATCGATTCTCTGAAAGAAGATGCATGTGTGATAAGCGAAACTGTTTGGGTTGATAATTATTTTGATATTGAATAGGATGTTCGGATGCTTCGGGCTTTAGCTAGAGATGAGGACTGAGGGTAAGATGAACAGAAAAGGTTCAATTCAAGACGTCTGAATGTCTAGCGATTGTGATTGCTCTTGCGCTCTGATACCATTGATCGTCAATAAGCTGCGGGCTTTAGTTTAGCTGCATCTTGGCGACGAACAACTCCACCACTTGTATCTCTCGTCTCTCTTTCCAATCCTCGAGTCCGAAACACAAGCATCAACGTTGGAATTGAGCGTGGTTGCTTCAACATTCCTGACTGGACAATATCAGCAAAACATCCTTCTCTCCCGTCGCTAAGTGTCCTCTCGGTATGATCGCGTTTGCTAACTCAACGGTCCGATGAGCTTCATCCATTGACTTGCCGGATTGAGATGGACATCCGAGATCCTACTCCATGAGACCTTCTCGACAAGGTTGCATTATTGATGATCTAGTGTTGCGCGTTGCACTCAGATAGTTATGCTTTTTCCGACAACGCATCTCGGGGCCAGTGCGAAACTTTGGTAGTCTTTGTATCGGAGGGGCCCGATTGTGCACGATTTGAAGTACGCTGCCGAGATTGGAGGAGCGGCTCGTAGATTCTCAAGTACGCTCTGGTGGTGAAGGGATATAAATCTGGTATAAAGTCTTCTACTTACCTCATCCACTATCTAGGGCAGCAGCACATTGAGGCTTCTTCACTTTCTAAATATCCCTTGATTCCTACTTTTACCGCTCAAATCAGCCACTCTCACTTACCTATCCTCTCGTTCTCATCATTGTCAAAATGAAAATCCTCATCATCACCTTGCTACCTCTCCTCGCCTCGGCGTTGCCAGCACCCCAAACAACATGCGGCACAGATAAATACACCGCAACTCAAATCACCGCTGCAAAAAACGCAGCTTGCAACTACGTTAGGCAAGGCACTACCGCCGGCGGCTCCAAATATCCAGAGTCCTACCAGGATCGGGAAGGCTTCACATTCCACGGTGTTGACGGGCCGTATTTCGAGTTCCCAATTTTGAACAGCGGCAAGGTTTATTCTGGCGGTGAGTTCCTTTGATTTCCTTCTTTCAACATGAGGATGACATTTACTTATGTTTGGTGTAGGTTCGCCTGGTGCTGATCGCATTATTATTAACGATCAATGTACTTTGGCTGGAGAGATCACGCATACTGGGTCTTCGGTTTCTAATGGGTTTGTTGGGTGCAGTGGGACTTCATGAGCTTATAATGAGAGAGGGGTTAAGGGTAACCAGCTGGGACTGAGTTAAGAGCTTTGTAATTCAAAAGATAACGATCTTTTTTGAGGTGTGGCCTTGCACGAAGAATTTGACTCGGGAAACATAAACCATCTATTGGTATCTCTGCCTAGGCACATCGTAGCTGGCTATACGATGTAAGAAGGCTTTTTCAATATCGTCAGGGGTAGTATCTCATTCTCATCACTTTCTGCTGTTCGTACCTGGGCATTATGTATCAAACTTCCCGATCCGTCCAGTGGCGAGGTCGACTGGAGCTTTTGCCTTGATGTGACTGTGACCATGTTGTTTCAGAAACGTTGAATGTCAGGGACATCGGAATGGTCGAACGTCTCCACGGAATCTTTCATGACTGGAAAGAGTGTTAGGCTACATGTCTTCGAGTTATTCCCTGATTGATCAAGTAAGTAGAGTTTTTCTCGTAAAGTCTTCCAACCTGATTGGGTTCCGCTGTCGCGACTGAGGATAAACTTTTCTCGTAAAAGGTCAAAACTGTCAGGGGGTCCACAGAATCAGACGGGAGGAGAGGCCATCATGAGCGCATGGGCAAGTAAATCCAAAGATAAACCGGTGTAAAATTTTGAGAACAGATCTAAGACTGAGATAATAGGTACTACGAGACTATCGTAAGGTTTCGGAAAGTTGAGGGTTAAAGATACGAAAGTTCCGGCCGCGGAGTGGGAAGTAAAAATGGTACGATTGACGGTAACTTCCAAGAATAACATTGGTATTCATGTGTCGTCAGGTTGGCGGCATCGACACCTTCTTGGACCGATTATCGCTTGTTGGCTAGGAATCTGACATGTCGGAAGGCGGTATCTTCAGAATTACTGAGCACTATCCCTGAGGTCTTGCAACGGATGAAGCGACGCCGCACATGGTTTATCCGGGCCCTGCAATCATTCAGAGATCAGATGGTCGTAGCCAGGAAAAAGCTGTCTTTGGTTGTCCATGCGATGGTAAGCATCAAAAGCCTTTTCATCTAGAGATGTGCTCCGGGGCTCAGCATGACACGATGCCTGCGTTGATGCTTAAGTAACTTCTCCATGTCAACGGGAGGAGAGCGGATGAGTTCGAGCTCATGCGTGGACATCGAATATCTCAATCTTCCGCCGAAATCCGATGACACGACTTGGATGAAAGTACAGTCTGAGTCTGGCTCTTCACGGTTTCCAGTTGCTTTCCAGGCTCAGGGGAGGAGCCAAGTCTTCCCAGAAACAATGGGAGCCAGCGCAATTTCCAGCTTCCCTGATGATCTTAGTGAAAAAGCAACCAATATCCTCCTGCATAGATGGAAAACATGTAGCATAACGACTTATTTGCACCATACCTGTTGAGCTTCAAGGGGTCACATATCCACTTCTGTAGTCATGGTGGCTGTACTGATGCTTGTTGCAGAGCAACAGTCGGCAAGACTTGCCTTGTGCTGTGAAATTAAAACTTGCAAGATAGGCAGACCTCCTGGGCGGGCGCATAGTTTCGATATCGTCTTCTCCTCAGCTCTTCGTTTGACGCTTCTGCAATTGTTGCAAGGGCGGTGCCAGGCTGGTTTCTGTCGTTTGATGCTGTTCCCCAGCTTGACACTGAAGTCCTTTTCTGGCTTTTCGTATTGTCAAAAGCACGCCATTTCAGAAGCTTCATCGCCATCACCGTCCTCGATCCGCTTGGAGATGTTGCCACCACCTAGAGCTGTTATTGTCTCCATTTCGAGTGCCGCTTCTAGCTCTTTGCTTGCAGTATTGGAGCTACATGCAGCATTCGTCTTCATGCCTGCTACCTCTCATCGTGCAGTTGGCAGTCCCACGTGCACGCTGTCCAAGCCACCAGTCTCGGCCGATTCGAGTCTTTCGTTGTGTGCCTCCATTAGCCTTCATTTTATGTGATTCTTGATCGTAGACACAGCTTATCTTTCCGGTCCATCCATATGCTCCTGATCTGTTCTCTCAGGACGCTGTCGAGCGGAATTCCTGATTTACGTTCAAACATGCTTTCGGTTGCAGATGGACTTGCGGCATCGGAGTATTTTCATTTTCAAAACGATACCACGGAATATGGATTGGAGGTTGAGGTGGGCGGTGTTTTCAACTACCAAGACTTGGTGTTCTAGCCGTTCTCCCGTTCTAGCCGTGGCAGCCGTGGCAGCCGTGGCACCCGTGGCACCCGTGGCAGCCTGAGGCTAGACATCCGTACCCGACTCCGGAGCTCCTCCATTTGAGCAGCAGCAACAACAACCACACCTCAGCATCTCCGGCTGCACTGCCCTGTACTGTACTGTACTGTGTAATATCGCTCGCCTGAGTCGCCTCCAGTGCAGACCCACCGTCTTCCTAGGAAACATCATACACGCCAGTGATACGTCCTTCCCTTTTCGAGCTCTTGGTCCGCCCTCGAGGCCCAGCAGATATACTCTGGTACAAACAAGTAGCAACAAGAGCCTCTCATCTCCTTTATAGAACCATCATCGTACCACGACGGGAGCGGATACGAGAATGCTCGAGCCCGATCAGAAATCCACAGCCGAACAGCTTCCTCACCTCTCAGCCCGGATTTTGAGCCGAAGGTCATGGATGCGGAACACCTGGTGAGACCTCATCGTCTCTCGCAAGAAGTGCCTGGAAGACCGTAGCCGGGCCATACGGTACCTCCGCGGCGGCATTAGTCTGTCACGCACGTGCCGCATCGTCAGAATCTCCCCCAATACACGGAGTTCAACTATACATAGAACCACCAAAAATGGCTGAAATCCCTAAATATAAGCGTTATATTTTTGTCAATTACCGCTTTAATAATAATCATCTCTCTTTTGCCTAGATTGCCAGCCGTGTACGTAGCGTTACCGTAGACGCTATACGCTAGATCTATTACCGTACCTAAAAACGCGCCGGTAGGAGTGGCGAAAGGAGGCTCGTGTGCTGCCTAGGGTGCTGCGCACAGGGCATAACTGTGCCTAATTTCAAAAATATCCTCGGAGACGTCCGGACTCCGTTGGTGAACAGGGTCGTCGTCTGATCATTTTTAATCAACCCAATAGAACTGCCAAGCCCGAATACCAAGGCGAGGTACGTCTGTCATCTAATATTACATGAGCTGACAATGACCCAAGGATTTGGACCAACGACGGACGGGAACGCCGACAAGTACCATGTGCTAAATCTTGATTTCAGCCTCATCGAACAAGCATCCCAGTGCGATCTTACTCGGGCAACGCAAAGTCTCAACCCGAAGATCTGGAGCTGAAGATATACTTCACTTCGTTGCCAACGTCTCTCCACCAGTTGGGAATTGAGAGAAACTCGACTGGGCAGATCGTGGAAATGCTTTCTGCGCTACACGCCTACTCAAATTCGTCAAAGAGATTGAAGCAGCTGACAGGTTTCACGACCACTGTACAATTACCCACGTCTTGCTACGGGAGCCCTGTCCCGACTTATCCTTGGTATTCTATATTCTCGGTATCCTTGGACCGTTCTCTTGGTCTGGTTCGCTTGTCGCTCGTCAGGTTCTCCATCTTCCGACAAGATCAAGGGACTATGGCTGGGAGACTCCATGTGCCAGCATGCTTGGTGGTGGTCCCGAAAGTAAATAATGCTTCACTGCCAAGTTCGAGGTACTGGTAATGCCTACGAAACGACAACATGCGGAGGAGGAGGTGAATAGATGGGACTCCAGCTAGACCAGGTGGGCTGAAGATGCGGTCTTTGTTATAAAAGGTCAGCTCGTCAGCACCAGTGAAGCACATCGTACCATCATTCTCAGCAACAGATTTCCGTAGAACTAGATCCATCCTTTCTTCCTCTTCAAATTTTCTACCATGGAGACCCAACTTCACACCTCCTCATCATTGCCACAAGCACCGCCTTTCAAAGTGGCAAGCTTTCTGCCATCGGATGAGATCATCACCAAGGAGAACAAGGGCCTTTGTGGTCTCCAGGGCGCTAACACGCTTCCTCCCGACCACCGGGCCAGAATCGGATATCTCAAGACTTTTCACCTACCCGCCACAGTCACTGGCTCTGGTCGAGACCGCGAGCTAGGGCGCCGCATTGTGGACGCAATCGCCGGAGATGGCATCTTTCAAATCGCCCTACCTTCCGAAAATAAAGTCCTCGATGAGGCATTCACCGTAAGCAAAGAATTCTTTGCCCAAACTCACGAAGAAAAAGCATCCCTCGTCGACTCCGAAAGCTTTGCCGGCTACATCGCTTCAGGCGAGGAGATTACCGACGGTATCGCAGATTACTCGGAAATCTTCACTGTCACGAAAGACTTGCCGGCTTCTGATGGCCGCGTCCGTCAACACTGGCCTTGCCATGGATCGACCCCTTGGCCGAATAGCCAGTTCAAGGAGAAAATTCAGAACTTGATGGCTCAGATGGGTGCTTATGGCGAAGTGTTGTTGCAGCTGATTGCCTTTGGTCTTGAGCTTGAGGATCAAAGGGGCCTCAACAAGCTCACGGAAGATGGCTGGCACCACATGCGGGTGCTTCGGTATGGTAACCTCTCCAAGCTCAAGGATAAAATCGCTGACACATGATAGATTCCCAGCAACAACCAACACAAATGGCAAGGGCAAAGCTGGCCGCGGCATCGGCAGCCATACCGACTATGGTGAGGATTGCTCATTCCCGAATGCAATCAATTGTGAAGTTGCTAATGCCTCTAGGCCTGCTCGTCATTGCGGCGCAAGATGAAGTTGGTGGCCTCTTCATCCGCCAGCCCACGCAGGAAGAACAGTACGCCAACTGGGAAGTTTCCGCCGCCGGAGCCCATGAAGACGACGACAACTGGGTTTACGTTCCACCGCAACCAAATGTCTTCACTGTCTTCACTGGAGATATGATGCAGTACATCACGAAGTCAGAGCTTCCCTCGACGCCTCACAAGGTCGGGTTGAACACCAGAGAGCGCTTCGCCTTCGCCTACTTCCACGAGCCCAATTTCTCCGCCACGCTCAAGACGTTTCCAGAGTTCAAGGATGAGACTGATATTGGGAAGGAGGAAGAGGGTGTTTGCTATGGGAAACATTTCACCAATATGTTCATGCGCAATTACCCTGAGCGCATCACGGCGAAGCGGATGATTGCGGAGAAACGGATGGAGAAGTTGGATCAGATTAGCCAGACTCTATATCCCTACAAGAACATATCTGTGAAGTTGTAGATATGGTCCTGGGAGAGATGGTGCCGCGGGGCAAGGAAAGTTTCAGAAGCCAGGAGTTTGGAGTCGTGTCTTTGCGGAAATGGATTTTATCATGGAAACATTGACAAAGCATTACTAACGTGGATTAAAGGTGCTAAAAAATGAAAGTTATCACAAAGTGCAGAAAACACATCGAAAATAACAATGAAGAATTCTCAAAGTCACGAACCACGTATGGAACCACCAAGATACGGAAATCGATAACAATACCCACCCGACGATATTGAGTTGGGGAGAAAACTACTAGGCGTCCCATCCACATCGATACAATATCAAAGGCTTGAATCCTAGATACGATACAAGCTCTGTATTTGGAAATTTCGCAGCAGGCGATTTCAATTTTCTTATCGTGAAGTTGGATTTCAGTGTGTACTCGAAGCATTGGTGCAACAAGGTACATATAACCCAGTCCCAATCCAACGGATCGGTATTTGGTGATGCATGGCCCTGGTCCTTGCTAAGTATATCAAGGGCGTGGCTTGTTTGCCACCTAGGTAAGGTAACAGTCCACTTATCGAAAAGCCTGAGCATACCTAATCCCGTTGAATATTATGACGAGAGCAGCGATACAGGAATCCCTCGAGGATGATAGCGAGTAAGTATAATGGCGAATAAGTATGACTGCCATTTCGGCGAGGGATTCCCGATGAATGTGTACGTACATTTGGAAAAAATAATACATGCCGATATAACTTGGCTAGTTCTTCTTACGAAATATGTTAGACATTCTGACTCTTGGATATGGCGATATTGACGTGCACTTGATTGTTATTCTGGCATGGTTGATTGCTCTCGGAGAAGCGCTTCTTCTCATTTCAATATCTCAGCCTTGCCTGCAAACGCCCATCCTGAATACCGATATCAGATACGACGCAGTAAATCTGAAATGAGCTGCTCAAACAAACAAACAAACACACGCATAAACACAAATTGCTTAGGTTTCCACCCAGATAGAAACAAGTATATCAAAAACAATTCCGTAGCTCTCTCTCCACACCAGCAAAATCAACCGTCATTCATCACCTCCCCTGCTCAAAATACCCCTCATCCTCCATATCCACATCCAAGTCATCCAACACCTCGACCTTTGTCCCCAGCGCCTCCTTCCCTTCCTTAATCATAGCCTTTAACTGCTCATTCAAACGTCGAATACTAGCATCTGCGTGTCTCTCCTCCCGTTTCCTCTCAGCCATGAATCGTTGAGTTTCTGGACTAAGTGGTGATGCGAGGCCCTTGGTCGGCATGTAATTTCTTGAAGGTGTGAGATCGGAGGCTGAGCGTCTGTGTGAAAAGGATGGTCGACTGGTCGTGGCTTTGAGGGGGGATTGGTATGAAGGTATCTTTGAGGGCGACTCGATAGTTGGGATTGCGCCTGTTGTACGGCGGGAGACCGGAACGAGTGAGCGCCGGGATTGGAAAGAGGGACGAATGGAGTTGGCGGTCGGGTTTGGTGCTGGTGCTTTTCGATCGGCGCGAGGAAGTGGTGTTGATGCTTGCGAGTCGCCTTGCGAGTCAATCATGACCCATTCTGAGCCCTTTTCTGTATGTATCCTCTTCGCTGGTCGTTGAGCATCTAGATCTGTTTCCAAAGGATACTGACCAGGGATAGGCGTCGCGCTGCGGTCAAACGTCCGCGATATCTCTACGTCCTCCCAATCTGATGGTCTTCCTAATTCTTCGTTTCCGGTGGGTGGAATGTCGTAGCCTTGGCCCCCTCCTGCGTAAAATCCCTTGAAAGCGTTTGTGGTGCATATCGACCAGACTTTTCCTGCGACACCTCCAACGATTCCAAACATGAATGACCCCCATGATTGCGATGTTACTGGCGTCACGTATCTCGTTTTGCCATTGCGATCACCGCCTAATGCCATATGTGTCTCCGAACCCGATCCTGACGACATCTCTTGCTCCGCATTGCTGCTGGCTCTCCATCTTCTCCTGATCTCGAAGTCGTTGGTTTCTCTAGCATCAAAATAGCTGTATGTCGCAGCCACACTCGGTGTGTCCAGCCCACCAGCTAGATTGTACGTCGTATTCACCATGGGCGGAGGACTGGCGCAATCGGATCTCAAGACAGAATCACGCGTGGAAGGCACGTTCGTCCATGTGTTTGACGATATAGAATAAGGTGTCGCAATGGATGCGCGGTTTCTTGAATCTGCTCGTGGCCTCTTCCTGTTGCTGCTGCTGGCTGTTCCTGAGGCATATCGCGGTGTGAATGAGGATTGTCGTCGATCACTTGGACCGCTGGGTGTGAGAGGGGGTCTGAAGATAGATTTGTGACCCGTACGTACGTCGTTCGATTTCGTATGTTGCGATGAGCGTGAGGGCGATCGAGAAGGTGAGAAGGCCATTATTGGGAGGGATGCTGCTCTTTGTTTTGGGTGTAACGGTGGTCGATAGGCGCTTCGGCGGGGTTGGAGTCGTTCAGATAAAGGACATGTTGAATAGAGATAGACTGGATATCTGGGGTAATGCTTTGACTGAGACAGCGGGAGGGCGATACTGTGGAGTAGTTCGTGGTCGTTTGGTCTTTAGGCCATGTGAGCAAAGTTCTTTGGAACCGAAGGTGAGGGTTCTTAGCCCCCAGCAACCAAAAGTAATTCTCTGGGGCGGGATCAGCAAGAAGGGTATATGTGAACATGATATCAGCATAGGCTGAACGTCTGAAGAACGGTATAGATGCTGAGAAAGGAGATAGAAGGAAATAGACACGGCTCTCCTGATCTGGTAGTTTATATACTCCACAGCTCCGATACAGGATAGCACTGTTCTCCCATCCACCTCCAGCAAGGATTTGCTAGACACGTCAAACTAGTCTCTGAACTTCTTGACCCCAGCAACTTACCCTTCTTTTCTCTGGGAACTGACACTGACACAACATACCTGGCTCGATGGTCCCGTGATACCGCGATGCCATATTCCTTTTTCTCCCACACGACAATCCAGACCTTCAGCTCAAAATGCCGGCCAATTCGGCCAACCCACCATTTATGCCTCGTCCCATGCCCTCGGCCCTCACGTTCGACCTTCATGCAAGATGCTCAACCACAAAAGCAAGAGCATCGATACTTCATCTCCCACATGGCCCTGTCCAGCTTCCGATATTCATGCCAGTCGCGACTCAGGCTAGTTTGAAGGGGATCACTCCAGAACAACTCGAAGACACAAGCTGTCGATTATGTCTGAACAATACATATCACTTGGGACTGAAGCCAGGACAAGCCGTGCTGGATAAAATTGGGGGAGCGCATAAACTGCAAGGATGGAATCACAACATTTTGACAGATAGCGGTGGGTTGGTGGATATCTTTGAATTCTTCACATGAGCTTGAACATCACAACTGATGCATTGCACAGCTTCCAGATGGTGTCCCTACTGAAACTGGCAAAGGTCACGGAGGAAGGTGTTCGCTTTCTCAGTCCTCACGATGGTAGCCCGATGTTACTCACGCCTGAGCACTCCATTTCTCTCCAGAACAGTATCGGGTCAGATATCATAATGCAACTCGACGATGTCATTGCAACAACTTCGCCAGACGAGGAGCGAATGCGGGAAGCTATGAAGAGGTCGATACGGTGGCTGGACAGGTGTATAGAGGCCCACAAAAATCCTACGACACAGAATTTATTCTGCATTATACAAGGAGGTCTAAACCTCGATATGCGACGCGAATGTTGCGAAGAGATGGTAAAGCGAGATACTCCAGGCATAGCAATAGGTGGCCTCAGCGGCGGAGAAGAGAAAGACGCATATTGTCAAGTTGTCAATGCTTGTACCAGTCTCCTTCCAGAGATGAAGCCGCGTTACGTGATGGGCGTGGTAAGTCTTGCCGGCTCTTACCTTGCCAAAAAATATCGTACTCATGGAAATAGGGATATCCAGAAGACTTGGTCGTCTCCGTCGCCCTCGGCGCAGACATGTTCGACTGCGTCTGGCCCACCCGTACCGCCCGTTTCGGCAATGCCATAACAGACGATGGCGTCCTCTCCCTTCGCCGCGCAGCTTTTACAAACGATTTCTCCCCTATCGATCCCGATTGCAAATGCGTTACATGCCGTCCCCGAGAAGAGGGGGGATTAGGCATCACAAGAGCCTATTTGAACCATTTGGCCGCAAAAGAGACGGTGGGTGCGCATCTAGTTACGATACACAATGTCCATTACCAATTGGATTTGATGAGGCGGGTTCGAGAGGCCATCCTGAAGGATCGATATCCAGCTTTTGTGAAGCTGTTTTTTGGGAGGTTATATCCTGGCGGGGCGCCCAAGTGGGCCGTTGAGGCTTTGCACAGTGTGGGTGTTGATCTTCCAGCTGGTGGGATGTAGCGATGGTGTCCTCATATCGTGTACAAACTTGATTGCTTACCTCGGGGAATTTCTGATTGGTAAATGGAGTTCCAGGTCTTAATTTCAATCACGGGACAACTTTGTCGAGCCTCTTTCGATCCAGACTTAGTCGACGTCTGTGCCTGATGATTAGTACCTACTAGTAGTACTGGTACTAGAGTAATATGAAGTCAAATTTCTGGTACTATTTGGAACTCTTCCAAAATTACCTAGCTAGACTTGACCAGGAGGAAATCTGTATGAGTACAAGAGTAGGTAGCCGAACTTTCCTCTTCCAGCTGGACAATTTATGCCAAGGCGATATTGAATGGGATGATTCTTTTCTCGGAGCCAGAGAGCCTTGTTTGGTCGTGTTATAGATGGTTCGTGCTGGTCTATGGTATACGTATTATACTACTGTAGTATTATAGTCTTTCCATTGGCATCACGTCACAAGATGCAAGTCTCGACTCGCTTTGCAATCTTCATGGCGCCTGGTGAAGACTTGTTAAGGACGGTAGAAGAGGTCGGTAGGTGTTCTGCATGCTCATCATGTGCATTGGTTTGTGCTTTGTCCCAGGGCAGTCCCCGCAAAGGGATGACAGTTGTTGGGTCGAGTCATGAAAGTGATTCTGGTCAGGCTTCATTCAGTCATGTCTGGCATGCCCAGCGAATGGAGGTCTGATCCCTGGGGAGGTTATTTTGAGCACGATCAGGCCCAGCAAGCTTCCTCAATAATAAGGGCAGGCTCTACAATGTGGTTTCGTCGGGCTTTTTCCAAAGTCAATATTGACCATTTGAGATCTAAAGCGCAAACAAAGCTAAGCTTGGAGTGGAGCTTGTAGTTAATTCTCCAGCCGCCACCACTCGTTCGGCGGTTGTTGGAGCGTCGTCAGCTCAACGTTCCAGAGCTAATCCGCGACTAATGTACAGTTGAGGTGCTGTACCATGGTCTTTCCTTTGCTTGCATGAGAAGTCTGAGGTTGGCGTCTGATCTCGTCAACTCGGCAAGTAACATGGTAGGTTCGGCCGTTGAAGCCACGTTATCGATGGACATCTAATCTGATGGTGAACGCTTCACTAGCACTCCCATGAGCCAGCCTCAAGGTGTGAATGCGGAGGATGCTTTATTCAGTCGAGTCACACCACAGCTTGCTTACTCGGGTTGTTTGCCTCTTGCCTCTTGCCTGGAGGATTGATAGAAATTTCTTCCACCAACGGTGATTCCAAAGCACACCTCACGCCAAATGATTCCCCCAAAGATGGAATCCGATATCATTCGCTCGCCCCTCCGGCAGCTTTCGTCGAGGTAGAGGCTAACAGCAACCAGTGGTCAACCGTGGTTCTCACCCGGTTTTCGGATCGTGCCCTGTCCTACGCGTGCTGAGGCCACTGGGAGCCCATGTCGGTAAGCAGCAGGCATCATCGTTTCCCTTTCCACCGACGAACTGCAGATTCCTGCTGCGTTCGGCTGTAACATACACCGAACGCGCGGTGGTACGATTATTAAGAATGTTAGCGCTGCCCGGGCGCCAGGAGGAATATCCTCCCCGTCTGAGGTCTCGAACTTCACGACAACCTCTCCTCGGCGCGCTGTACAGACATACTCGGTACCGTTTTGCGCATGCGCTTGACAGCGGCGCGACAGAAGTGAAGACCTGCAATCATCACGATGCCCGCATCCGCAATAGGAGCAATGAGACCAATGGCTGTATCTCTCGGAACGTCCCCAGGTTTTCCGTCAGCAATCTCAAATCTCAGCTCTCTCTCGTCCAATGCGGGAAGCCCGATTCCACGCCATTCCCCCGCAGACCATGTCTTGTCTAGCTGGTGGCGTTGCTGTCGACCAGTCAGATGCCATCTGTATCGCCACTCTTACTATTCTATGCGGCGACGGTAGACAGCCAAGCTTGCCCATGTTGCGCTTGAGGACTGCAACCATGGACGCATTATGTCTCCAAACGAGTTCGTGACCCCATATCCATGCAGCAGGAGCAGTAAACCCTCCTAGGCGGCATCCAGAGACTTGTCGTCTGGGATCATCTCCCGTACTTTCTCCACCACCCGCACGCGGTTGGACGATGGCAACTCCAGGTTTCGCGGCCACGAGACCCCGCCCGCTTGGATCGCAAGGGAGCTTGCTCTTTTAGAGTGAAGAATCTAAAGAGCGTGAATGGTCGGCCTGCGGACTAGCGTTTACTCTTCCACTACGGCGTCTCCACACCTACCTTACCCTACCATAGCTGGGGAAACATTCTGGCTGTGATGGTCTCGGACATGGCCTCTGAATACGGCAACAACAACCCAGCCAATTCGCCTGGCGGTCGCCGTGCAGATTCCCACTGCTACCGTGATCGTCGTGGTACGGAAAAAGGGTCTGAGCACCTTGACCAGCAATCTTTAAATAATCTAGAATACCCCAGATCCTCGCTGTCAATCTGCCATCACTCTCTGCCCACTGGTACTTATAGAAGGCTCTATATCGCCCACGTCGATATAGCTACTGAGTACAAATAGCCTTCGCTGTACATTTAGCTTCCAACAGTCCTGTTCTCAACTATGCCTGGAGGCGGCGCAATGGCTCTTACAGCTGCCACCGACGTTAGTCGAGGTATGTTACGCTCCCCAAAAAACTGATTCAATCTTCACGTACTGACTTGATGGATGTAGTGGAAGCACCAGTCACCATGAAGGCATATATGATGTGCGCGTTCGCGTCGTTCGGTATGTTTGCTACAAGCTCCGCAACACTCCCCTACTCTTCTAACCTATCCATCTATAGGCGGTATTTTCTTTGGCTACGACTCGGGATACATCTCCGGTGTCCTCGGAATGGACTATGTCATCCACACATATACCGGACTTCCTTACAGCGAAAGCGGCAATACTGACATCTGGACGCTTCCTTCATGGCAAAAATCATTGATCGTTTCTATTCTCTCTGCAGGTACCTTCTTTGGCGCAATCATCGCTGGTGATCTTGCTGGTGAGACTGCTCTGCTCAATTTCTTGATACGAAAACTGACTGTAGTTGTGCAGACTTCTTTGGGAGACGTACAACCATCATTGCTGGCTGCATCGTTTTCATTGTTGGCGTCATTTTACAGGTTGCCTCTACCTCATACAAGCTTCTTGTTGCAGGGCGTTTGATCGCAGGATTCGGTGTGGGTTTTGTGTCTGCCATCATCATTCTATACATGTCCGAAATTGCTCCTAAAAAGGTGCGCGGCGCGCTCGTCTCTGGTTACCAGTTCTGTATCACCATCGGTCTTCTGCTTGCATCTTGCGTCGACTATGGAACACAGGAGCGCCGCGATACTGGCTCGTACCGCATCCCTATCGCACTTCAGATGCTATGGGCATTGATCCTCGCTATTGGTCTCTTCCTCCTCCCAGAATCGCCACGTTACTTTGTTAAACGGGGAAGACTCGATAAAGCCGCCATTGCTCTCGGAAAGATCCGCGGACAACTCCAAGATTCAGACTATATCCAGCAGGAACTCGCCGAGATTGTCGCCAACCATGAATACGAGCTTCAAGTTATTCCACAAGGCAGCTACCTTAACTCGTGGATGAACTGTTTCAAGGGCAGCCTCTTCGTCTCCAGCAGCAACCTGCGCAGGACAATTCTCGGTACCTCTCTACAGATGATGCAGCAGTGGACCGGTGTCAACTTCATCTTTTACTTTGGAACTACCTTCTTCCGTAAGTTCTTATCTAGCAATACTGAACGTATCACATCTAACAGAATGTGCAGAGACCCTTGGTACAATCAGTAACCCCTTCCTCATTGGTCTCATTACCACTTTGGTTAACGTGTGCTCGACTCCTCTTTCTTTCTGGGCTATTGAGAGGTTTGGTCGTCGTCCTCTCTTAATTTGGGGCGCTCTTGGCATGGTTATTTGCCAATTCATTGTCGCCATCATTGGAGTCACGGACGGTGACAATCCAAACGCCGTCAAGGCGATGATCGCATTCATCTGCGTCTACATCTTCTTTTTCGCTACAACTTGGGGACCTGGTGCCTGGGTGGTTATTGGTGAAATCTTCCCTCTCCCCATTCGATCCCGTGGTGTTGGCCTGTCCACCGCTTCTAACTGGTTATGGAACTGCATCATCGCAGTCATCACTCCGTAAGTAAACCTTCCCATGCATATGCATAATATTATGCTGACGGTCTATAGCTACATGGTTGGTGCGGACCAGGCAAACTTGGGTGCCAAAGTCTTCTTCATCTGGGGTTCTCTGTGCGTTCTGTGCTTCATCTACGCCTACCTCCTCATCCCAGAAACCAAGGGCTTGACCCTAGAACAGGTCGATCGTATGATGGAGGAGACCACTCCACGTACATCAGCAAAGTGGAAGCCAACCACCACTTTCGCCAACGAAATGGGCATCAACGAGAAGGGCGAGCTCAACGCCGAGGTCATCGCCGATGTTGGACGCAAAGGGTCTGCTGTGTAGTCAGAGAGAAATGCTAGTGCTTTGATACCCGACAGGATTGGATAGCATCTTCAGGATAAGATAGATGATGACAATGATGATGATGGGAATCATTTTTTGATGAAGAATTATTATTACTTAATTATTGTGTTGATGCCTTGAATGCCCCTCGTTGGTTGTTGATATTTAGTCTTGTAAAGATAGCATCGGTACTAGAGATGTACCTCGTAAGCAAGTTTTTCTTTTTCCTTGACCCTTTGATGAATGTCCCTGTCGATGTGGTTTGCTGAGTGATTGATGGTGCGGAGGGGCCAGATGGTATGGAGATTTTTGGATAGATGGTCCGGTGAGAGCAGGTCTCTTTCTTCTCGGTCCTGATTTTCGAGACGTGAGACCGGTTCCTGGATCATTTCTTTGAAGATGACAACTGACCTGAATTGCTCAACCATGGTCGCGACTGCCTGCTTTATGGAGCGTCAACAGTCTTCCTTTGAATCTTTTCCAACACATCTACAACACCTCAACTACAACCACAACCACAACCACAGCAACCCGGTCGTTTCAGCGACCGTCTCTATTCAACACAAGCTCAACAATTATACTTGAATCTTCCTCCTTCGCCGGACATGCTTCATTGCAAGTACAATCATCTTCACAATAACCTTCACGACTTCGCTTTACGCACAATCCACTCCACAACTCACAGCAAGCTTTATCACAAGATGTCTCGTCCGCGACGAGCGAGGTATGATTCGAACGCGAATCCGATGAGTAGTTCACCTTCGACGAAAGGGACTAGAACCCCGGAGGTCAGCAAATCGCCACATTTGAAACATAAGATTAAATTCAACTCACATCTCTGCAGACCATCGAATTCGCAACCATCTTTGTCGGTCCTTGTAGAGTTGTTTTCAGCATTCCTATTGAGGCCGCCTCGACCCACTCACCGTTTTTCGCAAACGCATTCCACGGGGATTTCAAAGAAGGCAAAACGAAAATAATGGAAATGGCTCACGATGAGCCGGAGACGTTCAGATGTTTCGCACACTGGATCTGCCAACAGGCGGGCGTTCAGTTCGTTGGTGAATCAGAATCAGAAATGGAAAGTGCCATGAAGATGCACGATCTGGCCATCACCTGGATTTTTGCAGACCGCATCCGAGCCGCAGGTTTCCAAAACTATGTCATGGACCTTATCCTCGAACGTTACAAAGAATATCATGGCACCAACATTTCCGTCGAAACCTTCAATCATGTGTACCAGAACACATTGGCTGGAAGCCAACTCCGTCACGTCTTTGTTGACCTTGCAGCCAACAAGATGTCTCCCTCCTGGTACAACCTTCACAAAGGCGATCTTGAATTCGAGTTCCTGGAAGAGCTTTGTCTAGCGCAGATGACGAAGGATAGATATTCTGTTGATGCAAAACCGACCGCAGAAAACAAACTGCACAACTTCATGTACCATGTGGAGACGGATGAGGCTTTGAAGGAACAGGAGGCTGCTGAAGCGGCGCGTGCGAAAGATCGCCAGAAAGAACAAGCGACCCGTGAGCAAATGGAAAATCGCAGAGTTCTGGATGTGAAGTCAGTAAGGCGACGTCATCTGAACGTTCCACAAATTTGAAAGAGTGCATAGGGAGATCGTTTTGAGGGAGTCCAAAAGCGCACGGTATCCTTGAAGGCTGGCTGGGAAATCCCAGATGATTCATAATAATACATACGCCTTTCCCTCCTGCCATAGACCCTTCCCTAATAGACTGGTTGACTCTATTGGAGGAGGATCACATGTGGCCAAGTAAACGAAACTTTCAGACTTTACGGGATTTGGCAAACGAGACCGAAATAGATCCGCGTGCACTATGGTTGGCCCAACACTGGGTTCTAAGGATCGACAACCTGCAGGATTTTAAAGAACGAAGGATCGGGAACCTTGGAAATTCGAGATTAAACAACAAAAGCCGATTCGTCCCTCCAAAGCTCGCGCGGATCTTTACTCTATTCATAGTGGTCTTGCATAGGACATTCGCTGCATTCGCAGTCGTGGTGTCTGATTAGGGCTGTGGTCACAAGGCTGTTGGATGAAAGCGCGAGGCTGATGACATCCTAGCGACCCACCTTTTTCCAGACCCTTTGAAAATGCCTCCCTACTGTGAGCGTAGGAGGTACCTACAATATAAGCGTTCCAAGCTGATACCCTTCAAACTTGACGGCTTGAAGAATACAACCTTTCGAGCATCCTAATCTCGTCCACCACCCATGCTGGAAAAACAGATCGCCCCAACCCCATAATCATGCTTCAAGCACAAGCTCATCGTCATCATCGGGCAGCTATAGATTTACGCTCTCACCGGCGGCCAGAGCTGTGAGACCCTGCGAATCTTTACAATTCCCCACCGCTCCTATATGCATCACAATCTCATCAATCTCAACCAACAGTCATATACGCCACCTGATGTCCACTTAGCGCCAGGCCAGTCCCTCATCGACGATTCCCCTTCCCAAAAAATCCAAACGGCATACCGGGCACGCATTCCTCCGTGAAACAGAAACAACACACATGCCCTTTGCTTTCCCGGCTTTATTTGCAACCAGTCAGTGGCCAAGTCCCAAGGCGCCGAAGAGGGAAGGGGAAAACTATATCGCCGATGGGTTTGGCATGGACGTGGGGTGGGGGCGACTTGGAATTTGGGGGACCAATGGTTGAGTGGGGATGAGAGGGTCGGAGTGTCCTCCGAAAGCTTTGTCTGGAATGGACTGGCCGAGCCAGATATCCGGCATCGCGGTATGGCCCGTATGGGGGGCGAAGAGGGGGCGAAGGAAAAAAGAGGTAAAGGCGTAAAACTAAACTTGATCGATTCAGTTCGATTGGTTTCTCTAGGCCCTTTTTTTCGGTTTCTCTTCTCTCTCTTCGTTCCACGTTTGATGGGTTTTTCTGTTTTTTGTTCTCTGTTTTTCTTTGGTTATTATATCATCCCTATCGATTATGAATGAACGAATGAACGAATATATCACCTCCCTCCCTCCCTCCCTTCATAAACTTCCAAATAAGGAAAGAGAGGAAGAAAGAAAGAAAAAATTCATCAGCACGAGAATTCCACAACCCAACAGCCGCCACAAACCGGATTGGAGTAAACAAAAGCCAATCCCCATCACCATCCCATCCCATCCCGCATCCCGCATCCCGCACCCCGCACCCACAAGCCCCACCGATCGCGATATCTCCCCCAGAAACCGCCAAACAAAAATTCCCCAAAAATAAAAAAAATCCAACAAACAGTATCACCCCCCTCGTTTTCCAGAAACCAAAGTAATCAGAGATGGAAAACCCCACGGGAAAAGGAGCGCCCCTAATTTGCAATATCTACGGTGAATAATAAATAGGTGAGTTTAGTAACGGTACTGGAAAAGTACCTTCCAAATACCCACCTCCCCCCCAAAAAAAAATAGTCGACACAAAAGACAAAACAAGAGAAAGAAAAAGAGAGAGAAGGAAAGAGAAAGAGAAAGAAATAGAAAAAGGAGAACAATCAAAAGCCCCAAACATCCAACCCAAAAAGCGGAACCAAACAGAATAACAGCGGAATAAACAAACCCCCAAAAATTGGACATGTATAGACAAGACACCTAGTATATATTATACAGCGAAAGGTGAATACATACGGGGAACTTCAAGGGCGGGGAAGGAAACGGGAAGCGTGTCACTGCGTTGTTCAATGTTGTTTGTTTCCGGTTTGTCGGGGTTTTTTTGTTCCTTTGGGGGCGTTGGTTGGTTGGTTGGTTGGTTGGTTGGTTGGTGTCACGGTTTAGTGTGTATATATAGGTGAGGGTCAACGCGTAATGTGGTGGCGGGCGGGCGGGTTTCGCGTCCGTCTCCGCGCTTGCTCCTCCCTCTTTTTTTTTTTGCTTTTTGCTTTTTGGCACTCTCTGTTTGTCTGCACGATTTTTGTGTGCGATATGAAGGTCTTTTTGTCCCTTTTTGTCTTTTTTTTTTCCTTTTTGCTGAGATCCTTGAGACCTGGTTTTTGGATCGATGCACCGGAGAAAACAGAAAGGAAAAAGATGGGATTGAAGTCGGGGTAATCGGCTGGGTAGGACAGAAGAAGAAGAAGAAGAAGAAGAAGAAGAAGAAGAAGAAGAAGAAGAAGAAGAAGAAGAAGAAGAAGAAGAAGAAGAAGAAGAAGAAAGGGAAGAGGTCGTTTCTGGTGATTCTATTTCATAGATACCGAAAATTATATCCTTCCCATCCAGTGAAGTATTTTCCCGCTCGTGGGCTTCCATCGCCCAGCTTTTGCCTTCCAAGAATGGAGGACTCTAACGTTAGGAGATCGTGTTCGTCGTTCAACGTATTTTCCACCCGGTCCAGCCTTGTTCATTCCATTCATCCATGCCATACTCCGATTTCGATCCATCCCATCCAGTGGACATTCAGAAAACAAATGAGCCCGCGACAGTGGCCCAATGGCTCAACAGCATAAAAGCTAGGGGTATATACAAATGATAACGGATTGGGTACCTTAAGAAAGAAAGAAAAAGTTTCAGTGGGAGACAAATTTGTCTCATCTTCCATCAGAGGGAGAGAGAGAGAGAGAAAGAGCAAGCAAGGTCTCCATCACGCTGGCTATGGATTCATCATCAGCCTGAGATCCATCGCTCGTTGATCGCCCGAATTCCTTTTAATATGCCGCCTACTCGAAGTTGAGGATTTCGCCGAGCTCGCCTTCGAGGCTGGTGCTTCCGATTCATCGTCGTCGAATATTGACATGTCATCCGGCACGTCTCTGTTCCCGCCATGATTTTCAATGTGCTCGAACCATTCGTCCTCAAACACTTTTGCCATATCCGGATCGAGCCGTTCGACCAGCACATCTACAGGCTGCGCATACGTCAAACGCTCGCAGCATTCCAGCTTGTCTTCCCGCGAATAGCTTTGCCATGTCCGTCCGCCCATGAGCTTTTCCACATGGACAGGAAGTTTGTATCCGCAAGACAGGACCGATTCGCAGAACATGGCTTGCAAGGGACCGACCATGGGAAATCCAGGTAGCGACTCGGAAAGCATTTCAAAGCAGAAGAGGATGGTGGCTTCGACATCCTGCTTACTTTGTCGTAGGATCAAATCTGAGAGATGGAGGAGGCAGAAGGCCTGCATGGGAGGCTGATAACGATTGGAGAAGAGATGCCGGTAACGTTGACATAGCTGCAGTCCTTGGTAAGCACTGGAGACGCAAACGCCGCGAATGTGGTCCATTGCCGCAGCCGAGAATTCCTTGCACTCTAATAGCGGTACGAAGAGCTGGCAGATCGCCACGTAATACTGGATGCTGGGAAGAAGTGTTAGAGGTGTTTCGTTGCGCAAAAAAGGGATCGTCTCTGTGAGGAGAGGCTCAGATTGGAGCTCAAGACAGACTCGCCCACTGGGAGCTCTCCCTCAAAACCTTGGAATTTCCTCCCAGGACGTTTGTTGGGTCAGAATCTCGGGCCCGAGAAGGTTTGAGGAATCGACAAGCGTGCTACGAGGGGGAATAGACTTACTGCAGGGAAAAGACATGCGGCAACGCCTGCGGTGCAGAATCTGCGGTGAACTCAAGCCTCGCGAGATGGTCGGGTAGTGCGGCCTTCCAGCTGGTAAACTGGCGGTATAGACGCAACAAAGTCTGCGCGCTCACTTTGCCCTTGGACCCGCACCACACTCTTATCGTTTGAAAGATGACCTGCGACAATTGTGTAAATTCTTTGGCTGTTTCAATGGCGTGTCCTGCAACCGGATCTTTGCCAGAGTCCTTTGGGAACCTATACGACTTCCAGTAGGCGTCCGACTTGTTGTGAGATACTTTGATGAACACGCTCGAGTGTGGTGAAATAGGCGCCGGTGGCTTTTGGTACGTAAAAGCAGACCAAGCACTTCCTTCGTTAGCGGTGAATTTGTACTGACGTGTGGAGGTGCAGAACTCACGTATTCAGTGTGTGGATACCGAATGAGGTGATCTCGAATGCCTCTGCTGACCAGTTGCCAATGGAGATCTTCCTCAGAGACTCCACCGCCAGACGTAGGTGGGTGGACGCCGAAGCACCTTTACCAGAGCTCAGTTCAACGAGGAAAAGAATAGCGTAAGTGACGGCGGACACCGGCGTCATCTGCGTCTCGTTCTTGGTCTCAATAAGAACTTGCTGCGCAAATCGCTCGCCCATGCGTTTCGAAGCCCCGTTGTTACCCTGCTCATCTTCTTCGTAGCAGGAGCCCAAAGCGCAGATGGCGTTGATGAGCGAGTTGGTACAGTAGATCTTGTTCTTGTTGCGATAGCTGCCCATGAAATGCCGCTCACTGAAGAGCATGTGGACTGGATGAACCCAGGAGAAGTAAAGGGCCATGAGATGGTGAATGCGACTCTCGTCGGTTGTCACACTAGTCCAGCGGGAGTTGCTTTCGTCGTCGGAGTCCATGTTAACGTCGCTACCGTATTGCACGCTGTCCAAGGAGCTCCCAGAGTCGTGGCGGAGAGAGACTCCACGATCGAGAGGCGGGTGTTGTAATGCGCGAAGGAGGTCCTGGTAGGTCTGCCCGGATGGCTTCAACAGTTCAGGATCTTCTCCACCGTTCCCCTTGTGGACTACCAGATTGACGACGTTCTCAATCCACCGATCCTTCTCCCTTATGGAGTTGATTAACTCCTGATTCGCAATTTCGAGGTTTCTTATCTTCCGTATCAGCTCCTCCTTGGCTGTCTTGAGATGGAGCTTGTAGTTGCACTGATCGGCGATGTTTCTGCTGATACATCTTGTGCAAGCTACACCCTCAGACCCATCGCACTGCAAAACCCAATCAGCTGACATGCAGGTGGGGTTGACTCGAGAAAAAGGGTGATAAGTCTGTGGGGCGCAGATTGGAGAGTCTGATGGCGACAGACTTCACAGAGTCGCGAAGCAAACAGTCATGTTCCAGGTGGTCCCACAACTTGACTGTCTGCACTGTCGAGAGTCTGCGTGCTCGACCTGAAATGACCAGTCTATGGCAGCAGTGCAACCAAAGACGCAAGCAGTCTGGAGGAGTGAATGAAAACAGCACACGTACTTTTGCTCTGGCTTGTTTGCAATTCGTGCAGGCATTTTGCGAGACGGATTGGGGAGCCTTCCTTTTCCTCCCTTTGCCAACGGACACGCTGGAGTCCACCACGCTACTCGACGGCGGCAAGCTCGAAACGGAGGCCTCGGACTGGATTGATGGCGACAATGGATTGTTGTCATCAGGGTGGTTGATATTGTGCGAGGAGGAGGAAGGCCTGATGGAACGAAACGAGGACATGGCCGGGGAGACGCCGAGCTGCTGGAACGATGGTCGGCTCTATGTCATTGTGCACGATCCCCGTTCGTCCTACTGAGGAATCGAAGATCATGTACCGTCGGATTGAGAGGACTGGCAGGAGAGGATGGAATTTGGAGTAGTCGGCTCGACTAGTGCATCTAAAATCGGGCCGAGCTCAGCAATATGTTGTTGTGATCTGGGGCGAGCAGCAGCAGCAGAAACAGGATTGCCAAGTTTGTTGTAATATTTGGACAGGCTTCGGGGAGGCGGAGAGGGCCTAGCAGTCGGAGAGATGTGGCAGTCCCGTGCCCGTGAGTGTGAGGGTGGGAATCTGGAGAGGGACAGGGGTGTCTGGAGTCGTTAGCCACTGTACACTGTAGGGTACATGTGGGGCTTGATGTGCACTTCCAATTCAATCCATGGTGACTGACTGAGACTGACTGACACTACTGAGACTGAGATTGACTTCAAGGGCGCGACTACTATGTATGTGATATTGGATGGTCTGAGGATGGGGGTTCTGGGATGGGATGGGAAAAACCGGATATTTGCCAGATCTGCCTGTAAATGAAGCAAGCATATTTTATTACAGACCATGCGGAAGCCTCTCCGGACGAGTCGAGTCGACCTCCGCCCATGGAGGCATCACCTCTGATCTTCGTGCTAAAGCCTTGACCACCATAGCTATACTACAATAGAAATACCAATTAATAATACCACATACTACATATAATACCACATACTACATACCTAGACGACTGCATCCATCAGAACAGCTACTTTGTAATTGAGCCGAGAAGGGGCCTAAGTGCGGCGGCCAAAATCGCCCGAGGTTTCCAACACCTCCATCCCCAGAATGCACAATACACAATACACGACCGATGCCCCGACTGTGGCGAGAAGACGTCCTGACGAAGGAGGGTAGGCGTTGCCGTAATGGTTGACGGTCCCTCTTCGACGGCGCACGAGTACGTTGCTGCTACTGTGTATGGTGGCACGAAAGGTAAAGTCATTACGCAAACCAGCTTGGAATTCAATTCATCGATTCCATCTCGCTTACTGTTCCGGGTATATTCTAGCCTGGCAGATTCAAGTCTACACAAACGTCATAGGAAGCGAGTGTCGCCGCGGAGCCTGTGCATGTGATCATTGAATCCCCGTACAGCATGCCATCAGCTTCACAATCCCACCTGCATACTCCAAAACACCTATTCTGTATCCCTCCCCGATTCCCATCTCAACTCTCCCCCATGGCAGCATGCATCCACCGCCATCGAGTCGACCGGAGAAGCGCGCTGGCTTCGTCATTCGGCGTAGCTTCATGCGATGCTCGCGGAAAACGAGGTGAAAAGCTTGCGCGCTCGAACACGACGTGGCTTTTAGGGCGTTGAAATCTCGGAAGCTCACCGCGCAAGTGACTCCGATTCTGGACGTCATTGGCGGATCGACGTCGGTCGAGGACGGCGATCGAACCAGGAGTCTGCACGCTTAAACATAGTCCAGGTACGTATCTTTGTTCACACATAACCGCTGTTGGACATACTATGGCTTTTCGAACGGCGCAATCACGTCCGCTTCTCATTCCAGGACACTACCAAACTCGAGACCCATTACAGACTGCGGAGACAGTCGCGAGAATCATCACAGAGGACGGGTTCGTTGGGTGGATGTGGGTTACACCGCAGTGTTCGGTTTCATCACATGCAACCAATCAAAATGCACTGGGATCATTGTGGACTAGTTCTGCTGAACTTCTTGATCATTGCGGACTAGCTCCACCCGACAGAGCCTCTCAAAGAGTTTGCCCGCCACTTTATGCTCTGGCACAACTCCATGCAAAGCGGCGAATCACAGGCCAGCCGGAACTAGTTCCTCTCGAGTCCAAGTTCTTGGTAGAACGCTTCCGTGTTAGGTTTGCGACCGAGGAAATCCTCGAGGGTCTGCATCTCTTCCTGGCTTCCCCCACGTTCCAACACAGTATGGCGATATCGCCGCCCTTCCTTGCCATTCATCGGATCCTTCTTGAAATACGTGTAGAACAAGTCGCTGCTGAAAACTTGGGAGCTGAGACGTGGGTCAGAAAACATGCCATCATCGAACCATCACACCACGAAACCAATACGTTTGACAGGCGCTTCAACTGAGCANTAGCCAGCATCATAGCCTCCAATCAAGTGACCGAAAGTGGCCTGTCCGTGGCCCCAGTCGTATTTGGCCCCAAGCGCTTCAGGCCCATCGAGCTTGGATGTTTCCTTGCGAAGCCGGTTGTACAGCTCTGAAACCTGCATCTCTACAATATCTTCATGGCTCTTCGGCTCGTGTACAGCCATGTCGAACG
The DNA here is from genome assembly GCA_003693225.1 of Venturia aucupariae. Taxonomy (NCBI): domain Eukaryota; kingdom Fungi; phylum Ascomycota; class Dothideomycetes; order Venturiales; family Venturiaceae; genus Venturia; species Venturia aucupariae. Next base: position 108,721 of record QWZN01000103.1, read on the forward strand.
TCCCAAAGTGTAATTGTCTGAGGTGGTGTTAGCTCTGTGTTCTACGATTCGACGAGGGTCAGGAACCTGAGGTTGAACAGCGCGTCATTGACGTGCTTTGTCTTGATGATGCTATCGATCAAACCATCTGGGATCGTCTCCGAAGCTCTCTCCTTGCTTCCAGTCTCTTCCTCGTACGCCGTCTGGTACTCTGGCTTGAGGTACGAGTAATGCTTGCTCAACGCCTTCAACTGCGAGGGTGTCCAGCACCAGTTCTCCAACATCTGTGACGGAGCTTCGACGAAATCGCGGACTGTGTTCGTGCCATGGAAACGCGAGTAGATTGTCCGCGATACCAAGTCGTGGATGCCGTGTCCCAACTCGTGGAATAAGGTCACAACTTCATCGTGCTTGAGGAGACTGGGCTTCTTTGCTGTCGGCTTGCTGAAATTACATACAAGAGCGGTTGCAGGGTAGCGTCGCTTGCCATCCTTTTGAATGAAACCTGGCTGCAGATTGAAATTGGCAGCGTGCCCATACTTTCCTTCACGGGGGTGGAGATCAAGATAGAGGTAGCCAACAAAGCCGTTACCTTCACCCTCGTCATCCCAGACAGAGAAAAGCTGAACGTCTTCGTGCCAGACGATGTCATCGCCTTCACCAGACTCGGAAATCTTGTCACGATCCTCGCCCGTGATTTCAACAAAGACAAGTCCAAACAGCTCCTCAAAGATATGGAACATGCCTTGGATAGCTGTCATCAACGGGAAGTACTCGGCAATCTTGTTCTGATCGAGCGCAAACTCTTTCTCGAGCATCAGGGTGTCGTAATATCGGTGATCCCATAGATAATAGTGTCCATCGATCTCACCGGCCTTGCCTAGTGCTTTTAGATCTGCTTCTTTCATTGCTGTGAGCTTTTTGATTTCCTCAAGACCGCCGGGTGCCAGGCGGGTGCGCAGATCTCCCAAGAAGTCATCGACGGTTTGAGGTGTCTTCGCCATCTTGTCCTCGATACGGAATTCTGCATGGTTGTTGTACCCCAAGATCCGAGCAGCCTCGTCGCGCAATACAATGGCCTCTTTGAAGAGGGGAACGTTCTCGTTACACTTGTTCTCATTCGCAATGAAGACCTTTTTTCGCGTAGCCGGATTTTTGGCATACTTGAGGGTTGGGAATAGGTCGGGATACTTGAAGCTAAGCCATACTTTGCCTTCGTGCTCATCTTCGCCTTCCTTGAGCGTTGACACGACATCTTGAGGCACACCATCTAGCTCTTCCAATGTCAACCACATGCCACCATTCTCTTCGTTGAGCGTCTTTTGGAACTTGATGCTGATGTCGCTGAGTCGCATTTTTATTTCCTTGAAGCGGTCACGCTTTGGACCTGCTGGTACACCGAGACCGTTCCGAATGTAGCCCTTATGGTCTTTCTCTAACCACCGTCGTGATTCGGGTTCAAGCTTCTCGTCCTTCTTCAGCGCAGCGTCAACGAGATTGAAGACATCCTCTCGCATGACGGATTCTATGCCGAAATCACTCATCAGTTTCTCGGCTTCAGAAGAGGCATCGCGCAGCTTTGAGTCGGTGGACACTGCTGAATAGAAGCCTATGATGTGTGCCTCCAAGGCCCCAATGTTGTCATCGTGTGCTCGAGGAAGGCAGGCGTTTTCGAAGGTGGCATCTTCAGGCTTGATGTCTTCAACGAGGGTGTCAAGGAGTGTCTTCGTAGTTTCGATCTGTGAAATGTCAGTATTTGCAATGCACTTATTACCCGGCTGTACCCACCAGTCTCTTGGTATCCTTGATCAACGACTCTGGCGTAGCTGTAAACTTTGGCGGGGCCTGAGGAGGCTTCTGGTACTTTTTGGGAGCCATAGTAACGTTTACCAACGGCCTGGAACCGTTCGGTACTCCAGACTTGGGTGGAGAGAGATGGCCAATCAGTGTTTTGACACGAGCCCCAAAACGAGAGGAAGCCAGGATGAATCCGATTGTGACGAAGACGACGAGGCTCGTAAGAATCAGCCTGGTTCGTGAGATAGCCAGCTTTTCTCGTTCTTAGTTACAAGCTTGATTGAGAGGAGAAGCTGCGTACTCCTTAGAAAGGCTGCGATTGCGTTCTTGGTTGAAGAGGTCACGGTGTTTCAGGATGGTCCCGGTCCCGGTCCCTGTACCCTGGAATGGTGGGGTTGATATCTACTAATGAAGGTATGTAATGGTGCACTCCCGAGGTCAGGCACATTTCGCAGATCAACCTCACTCCTTTACAAAGCCAGCTCGTAACTTTCTTGCAGTAGAGGACTCCATTCCATTCCAGTCTGGTACGTTGATGACGATTCATCTCCAGAACAATGAATCTGATTCGACCCAGTGCATCAGTAACACGTATAGGTGGCACATTCGGCCCATCAGAATGATACTCTATGCCAGACTAATGATGAGGCCAATGATTCTCTTCCCTTTCCATGGCTCTCTTAGACGGATAACGCTACATTTCGAACCAACAGACAAACACCCATCCCTGAGCCTATAGACTCTTTAAAAGCTACGCAAATGCTACCATTGCAACTTGCCAAAACCGGAATCAACATTATAATAGTGAGCTGATAGTGCTGGTGGTGAAATATTTGGGATCACGGTTGAGGCAGCTTTCCGGGCTATATCAAGCGGTCTGAATAGCACGGCACGGCATCAACCCTAAATCGAAGGGTCAGTGTTACTCGAAGCTAGGAAAATTCTTTCAGCGAGTCACCAATGTACTATCCGTCTCTATGGACTATAATTTCTGAGTCCAAAATCAAGCTGTAGCCTATGTAAGTGCAAATCAGATTTGCCTAACTTGCCCCTTTATCAACTGCATGGCCAATCTTGGATCCATTCTGGTTCATGAATACGAAAGAACGACGTTCCACGAGTCCACAATTCACCATGCAAATTATATGGTACAACTATATCGGAGGAATCGCTGTTTACCGTCAGAGAGGCTTCCAGTCAGATTTTGGAACTTCTTCGCATGTTCATAGCCGCAATGCGAAGACACTTCGCGTTGCTCAAATCTCGATCGGGTCGTGAATCAAGGTGGAGCAGATTCTTATACGGAACACCAAGAAACTTGCGTTGTGCCATTGAAGAAGAAAGCTTCCCACTAGGCAACCGAGTGCAGAAAATATACTGCTTGAGACCCGAAGAAGCAAGGGATATCATCTCTTTGTGGACCTCACTTCCTTACGTTGCCGACCTCAGCAGAACGCATTAATCTACAACTAACGCGATAATAGCTTGCGGGTTTCCAGGGAGGCTATAACCCATCCCTCTACTAATCTTCAATCCGTCAGAGACTCCACTAGAAATAGGTAGCGATCGATTCTGACAATCTTTTCTAGAATTGGGAAAAGATGTATTGATCGTAATTCAAGAAGGCATAATTTCACCCTTTCCTTGGCTCCTCCAATGGGCATTACACTGCGTTGCTAGGCTCGCCGTAGACCAAGTCCGGAGACTTCATTCTATGACCCGAGCTCCCTCGACTCTGGCCCTCTGATTTGCACACTTAAAGCTTTGAACCAGGTCCACGCACCCAATTCCTACCACTGTTGAGACGACTACGGAGCAATGTCTCAAGACGTGTTCAAATTCATCGCTGTTCCTTTAATACAATTGCATGTTCCTAGACCAGTCGGTCTCCTTACCATCTCAATAGTGCTAACAAGAGATTTGTATGCATAGATGGTGGCCTATATTGCAACTTGCGACCACAGAGGTGCAGACGGTTTCCTTCCTTGGTATCCTTATCATTTGCATCTAGCTGCATATGAGAATTATTGAGCCTATTCTGGGATGGCAGTCCCGGCCTCGAACGAGTCACTGTTTGTGTAATAAGACGTATGAATTGACAAGCCCGACCACAATGCATAGGGCAATTGAGAGTGTTTATCTTGTATCTCTGGCTAGACACCAAGAATGCTTCAATCACAAAGCTGTCCTTCATTAAGAAGAGTTCGAGACCTGCCTTTGCCACCTCTGTGTACCTACCTGGTGAGGCAGCAAGATACTGCGGGACTCACAATCTCGTACGCTTCTAGGTCTTCGGTACACGCCGAAGTGAGCTTCAGGGTCTTGGCCCACAATTGCTGTCACCAAGCCACGGTGGTGCCGTGAAAAGTGAGGTTCGAGTTTCAGGCCAGTCGTTTGGTGTGTGTGACTTCATCCAAGTACCGGAGGTAGTGCGAGGTTGCGCTTGAGTGTCTGCTTTTTCGCCCATCCCACGAGGGGTGGAAGGGGTCCTGGAAGATCGTCGATGAAGAGCCTCTTCTGGTCCGAAAGATGGAGAGTGAAGAATCCGAAGATGAGGATGGAAGTGGTACTGAGTTAGGCGTCGTGGCCGCCTGCAGGGCATCTCGATGGGCTCGTTTCTTTTATACAAGCATAGCCTAGTGACCAGCCTAGACGTGAGTATTAATTAGTATAGCTTGGAGAACAAACACGTGGAGTAGACTCCGAGTTGGCCTCGTCCTCGTCTTCTGCGCCGGCGTGAATCGCGACAACACCTTGTAGCAGGATCGCAAATGAGGAACAGATAGATTTATCTGGCCTTCAAAATTCGCCCTGCTTTCTGCACCTGGCGGCTCAGAAACCATGGGGTCCCAAGAAAGACTCCCATGCATCAAAGTCAACAAGATATGGGATCGGCATTGAAACCGGATTGATTTGGCTGTGGCTGTCTCTGAGCTCGAGTAGCATCAATTCCGAGTCTCCATCGACCAACCATCCTCCACCGCTGCATGCTGAGGGTGATATCGTCGACATAACACATCCGCCTCGCCCCTGCGACGTACGAGATCGAGATTTCCAACGTCAACCTGGCAATCCTTTTCCTTGCCGCCATCCACCCACAACCGCCACATCTCAACCACCCAGCAATCAGCGTCGAAGACACTGCCATACAGGCGCTGACTTCCAACCCTCTCCTACGCAAAAGGCAAGTTTGGAAAGGTTGTGCTCCCCCATGCTTTACTCTGGATGCTTCTTACTGGCCAGGAGCACCATAGCCGGCTTCCGAATACCAGGTCCTGCGCATAGGTACAGTCGCATGCGCATCGCTCTGATATCGACAATCGCTCTCTACACGAAGAGCCATGTGCAGACCTCATCAACCTCTTGGGACATTTGCTGATTGATGCTCAACAGTCGACATCTACCGCCTCACACCTTGTGTCGCGGCGCACAAAATCCGAACGGCTGTCTCTGTGCAAGGTACCGTCTGAGGAACGTGGTTGAAAATCATCAATCCATCCCGAGTACAACTTGCGCTTTACTGGATACCATTGTCTCGCACCACTGTGCTTCACAGCAGCCTTCTTCGCTCGAGAGACCTAGTTGGGGCAGATTTGGTATTTGAACTTGACCGCTTCCCTCCTCCTCAAGGCGCACCTGTGGACTTTCAAAAAGACCAGGCACAATCTCGCAACAGAGGCTTTTAGGCTTCTTAAGGTTCGAGGAGTCTCAAGATCAGTCAACGCGTTCTCTACCTCAAATCACAACCGAATCCCAATCCCATCTTCTCATATCATCATGGAGACTACTTTCATCACCATTCAAGGTCAGTCCATCTTACAATATTTCAACAACTCATCTGCAACCCTATATTAATTCTGCTGGGCAGATCTCACGCCCGAGGCGCGTATCTTGTACGCGTCCGACTCAATCGTCGACATTCTCGGTTTCACCCCAGATCAGGTCGTCAATAGACCATCTTGGGATTTCTTTCATGAAGCCGAGCTTCCTGTAGCGAAGCAGCTTCACCAGCGTGGAGTCAACCTCGACAAAGCGGCTGTGCTAGCTTATTGTCAGTTGAGGAACAACCTAGGCCAATGGGTTGGTTGCGAGTGTTGCTTCACAATTGTCTACAATGTCATGGTGGTGTGCATCAGTGTCTATCATCGCGGAATGGAGCAGTCAAGTAAGAATCGTTTATTATCATCACGCCTCCAACCACTAACTAGCATATAGAGCGCTCGGTTGAGGCCCCAATTGTTCGCCGACTTTTCTCGTCTTCGCCACAAGATCCACGTTACCACATGTTAACGGTCCTCTCCGAGAAGTTCAACACCGACAATACTGAAGATGCGAGCCATGAACCTCGCGCCGCCTTGTTCTTGAATCGCTTCACTCGCACCGCAACTATCATGTATGCCACCAGTGGCATTGAAGAAATCGTTGGTATCTCGTCAGAAGATATCAAAGGACTTAGCTTCTACTTCTGTATCGCTGAAAACTGCCTCGAGGACGCGGTCAAATGCTTGGAGACCGCCAAAGGCAATGACTCTATTGCGTACTTGCGCTTTTGGTTTCGAGATCCTCGCCAAAACGAACCGGCGGTCACCTCCGATGAAGAGATGACCGACACCTCTGTTTCTGGAGACGATGGCACAGACACTCAATCTTCTTCGCCTGAGCTCACTCGCCCATCCGTCAGCAGTGGCCCTGCAAGCACGCCTTGCGAAAACGCCAGCCATTCAGAAATCTTAGCACGCCCAGTGGCTGACGCAATCCTTCAGGACGAGAATCCTCACAGTCAGAGAGAGCCACCAGCAACTCCACCAGCCAACTCGCGCACATCCTCTGGCGATAGCATCAATCCGATTGCGGCCTCGACCGCCATCTTTGAACAGCCGGAGCCCGCGCGCTCGAATTCTTCGGCTTTGTCATCGGCCCCCACCACCCCAGGTCCCTTCGATGGTCCCATCGAGCTCGAGGCAGTCGTCTCTTGTACCTCAGATGGTCTCGTAGTCTGTCTTCGCAAGGCGCGCGCTCTCATTCCATCTCTACCAGCGATTCCCCTCCAGCAAGGCGGAGTTTTCGCGGCCCCTTGGGCTCCCGAGCCAGTATTTTTCCCTCCCCTCCAAGTCGAAGGGTTCTTAGGCGAGCCAACCAACGGACCCTCCAAGGCTGCGTTCCTCAACAGCATTCGCGAAGTCGGTGCTTTTGCATGGGCGCTCACTGGAATCAACGGATGCCTGGCAGATTATGCGCGCGGGACTCCCTTGAACGAGGCACAGCCTGAGGGTGGATTTCCCGTCTATGATCCTATCGCGCCTCCAGATCCAGACTCGGGTAACGCCTCTTTGGCTAGTCTTGATGACGAAGCTGGCATGAAGCGTGAGGGTCCCCAGGAGCAGGCCGGGTCTGGCGACCTATCCTATGGCACTTCCTCCGACCGCCACGAACCAAGTCATCGCGAATCCCACCAGTACCATGATGCTTCGACTGGGCAGTTTCATGGTAGTACCACCGACCATAATTTAATCGAATAGACACGACGACCTAAGGCAATCACCGAATGATCAGCCACTCCTCGACCACAAGATCACTGCTGGAAGTCCCAGTAGTGGCCTCTCGCCGTTGAATAGAAACGGCAACGGACATCCGCGACGATTAACGACTTACTTATAAAGAGCATACCTAATACGGCACTTGCATGCTACATGATCGTAGGACACGAAGCATTTACGAGACATGGAAACCCGCGAAAGCGTTGGCATTGAAATGCAAATATTATATGGCGCCTGCACAGATTATTTCGGGACACTACAATGATGTATCGGATAGCCATTAGCATAGATAATCATTGAAAAAATATCGATGGAAAGCTAAAATGGATTGAAAGAATTATGTCACGAGGATATTTGCCATGTACTTTCATGTCCACGTCCTATTCGTTTCTGAGTATCCCACTCTCTTCACTCAACGGTTTGTGGATGATGTCGCTATAAAATCAGCTGGTTAACCCGATTCATTGGTTCGAACATTAGATCGAAACACTTGTTAGAGATTGCCGACCTGAATTGAGAGTATCACCTCGAAGATGAAACTGCTTATGAACGCCATTAAAATTGTTAAGATGTGGGGGAACAGAATCGCTGACATTGGTGATGCGATATCACAACACAACTAGATATTGTACAGTCGCGGGATGAATGGCAAGATTCGTGACTACTACACAATCGGATATAATTCTTGATTGCAGTAGTGTAAGAATAGTTGGGTATTATATTCACAAGAGTAAGTTTTGGGATAAATCTAAGCTGAGAGGGATTAGCGGTATCTCACTATAAACATGCCTTTTTGAAAGTCGCTCAATGTGTCCGCACAAACTCCTGGTTCGAGTACGCCTCCATCATTGCAAACTTACAAGTCCTTCTTGATCTTGTCCTTTGCCTCGACTGCCTTCTGCTTCGCCTCATGTATCAACTCAGTCGGCGTCGCTGGCTTCTCTCGAACAGCATTCGGACCGCCGATTGTCTTGAATGCTGTATGGAATGTCCAGTCAACGATATGCTCCACTGGCTCATCGAAGAGGTATGGCAAAGCTGGAACCGCGGCAAGACCCAACTATCGTGACGATTAGCTTCAATTCATACAGGCGTACAAAATCAGGACGACATCATACCCCAATAGGTCCATAAGTCCGCAACGTCAAATTCTTAGCATCCTTCAGATATCTCCCCGAATACCTCACAATACTATGTATCGTAAAAGCCGGCAAGCCCATACTCGCCAAACTCTGAAAGATGGCCCGCTGCACCATAACAGCCCTATAATCCTCAATAGCAGGAACATGTCCAGGCGCAGTCACCTCCCTCGTAACCACCGTCGCCGACTCCGTCCCCGCAGTTTTATCCTTTTCAGCCTTCATTTCCGGGTGTAGGGTTTTCTGGTTCTGGACGTAGGCTTTGTAGCCCTCGTGGACTACGTCGCCGCCAATGTAGGCCCAGGAGATACCGTAGGCGCCACGGACGAGCCACGGATGGGCGATGGGACGGAAGGATTCGCCAATATCTGATGTGTATGCTACATAGCGGTGTGCCGAGAGGAGGATTGTTCTGACGCGGGCAGCGTAACCGGCGTATCGGACGTTGGATTCTGTGGATTCGGGAGCACTGTACAAAGTATGAGAATTAGTCCTCGTATCACAAATCAACCAAAGTTATCGAAGGATGAATCATGAATGCTGTGCAGAGCTCGCGATGAATGCACGCCACCAAATTCTCCCGCCTTGAGAACAAAGTGTTCATGTCACTTACTTGCCCTCATACATGGTCTCCCATAACGCCTCTTCATTTTCAGTGATATTCCGTAGCGCCTTAGGAAGTTGCGTGTGCGGCGGGGGTTTCGAAAAGTCCGGTCGTGGTTCGTCTCGTACATGGGGAATCTGCGTGTCGAACTTGTCTGAAATCTTTTTGGGGTCTTTGTCTGCCATATTGTGTACAGAAGAAGATTTGAGTAGGAGAGAGGCTCAGGAGGTAAGGAGGTTAGATTGAAGCTGTAGGTACCAGTTTGGGCGTTCGCAAGGTCCCGTTCAAACCGATGATGTCTGTCGTCATTGGGCCAATAATTTCGAGAGCAAAAGCCAATTTTATATACAGCTTATCTCGCTAATATAGCAGGTTTGTCAGGTCAGAATATGGAACAAGCATGAATCGCAGTCAAAATTTGACAATTCTCTACCGATCACAATGTACATAAGTAGTATGGAGGACGACGTCAGGTTGTGAGTAACACATCCATAGCTTCCATGAACGAAGTTCTAGCTAGAAAAGCCACACTGGTCTAAAATTGGGAGCAGAAAGAGATGCAGAGCACAGTCGTTAAGTTGCAGTCTAGGTCACATAATGCAGGCTCTTCTCGTGCTTGAACCATAGTGAAAGAAAGACGTCGAAGGAGAAGAGACTCGATTAACAGAAGCGTGAATTGTGCCCCTTCTCCGCTCAGCAGGGCGAGCTACTGGCGATTCGCTATAGGTGAGAGGAATAGCATCGTATCTGAGATTGCCTCGACGCCGGATGCGCAAACTTGTCCATAATCGTATCTGTAAGCTCCACCCGGTCTGTACCTCCTCAATCATCCGTCAGCCTCCCACTTAACATGCTGTTTTGATTTATGCGCCAGCTGCCTTCTTTGCCTTGTCTCCCGCTTTTGAGATGAAGTCCCTAGAGCTTCATGTTAGCCTGAATTCAACTTTGATGTCCATCTTATATTCAATTGTACTCCATTCAATCCCTCTCTTCCCACACCGACTGCAAACATTTTCTCTGCCATCTGGGTTCCACATCATTCGCAACACCAATTCCTCTTCCTCCTCACCTATCCAAATCTACCGCATCCCAAACCACCCGTCCATCCATCAGCTCACACCTTCCCATCCATCCGATAATTCACAACCGAAAAAAAGCCAACTCACTTAACAAAGCTCTCCTCCTCCTTGCTACCAGCCCCAATCGGTGGTCCATCCTCTTTCTTCCCACCACTCAAGAAGAAAGCCGCAGTCGCAAACGTTGTTCCGAGGGTAGCCATAGCGAGCTGTCCAAATCCTGGTTAGCAAACAGTCCACATTCAAGTCATTTTCTTCTCTCCAAGAGCCCAATTGCCAGTGGAACTTGTGAGACGATGGAGAATAAGTCTTCTGGGTGCTGATGAGAGTGTGTATGGCAGGAGACTCACGACGTGCGATCCGACCTGCTTTCCGGCGATAGTGTACATGGCAACCATAGTGACGGTATTGGAGGGGAATTAGAGGATGTGGGAGGTTGTGGTGACGCGCAATTGATTGTCGTTGTGAGATGCCGGAGAGCTTGGAGATTCGGATCAAATCGCAGGAATGGTTCACACGTGACTCAAAGCTTCTTTAATATAATACTTTTTGCTAGTAGCAACTTTCTGCTACGTGATGGTCTTGATTCTATTTGAGAATGAGTGACACGTTTCGTGAGTGATGGCGGGTCAGTGTCGAACTTGCTGGCAAAGTCACATGTGAAAGCACAATTTCAGCCTTGTTGGAACAATCATAATCATAAGCTATTGAAGAAACCTCAGGGCCACCTCTGACCTCACCAGAATGTCTGGGATTCTTCGCCGCTCAGAAGAGACTTTTACCTCATATTAAATCATCCCTTCCTTCTCAATCCGCTCCCCGCAGGAATATGAATCGCCATATACCCACCCTGGAGCTGTCCACCACAACCGCCTTAAGAAAGATCTATGCCCAGTCCCTCGATTTCTGCCACATCCGCAACAACAACATCAACAACTCTCGTGCCAATTCTCGCCCGGCACTCCCAGCACCACATCCTACCCTTCAAGACCCACTTCACACTCCATCTCTGCTCTCCGCTCTCATCCGTCAACCAAGGTCTCGCGACAATAAGATCAAGCATCTCATTCAATTCCTTTCTCAAAACATTGACGTCCATAGCAACTTGCTTCTGCGCCAGTGGACTCTTTGCAGCCTTGACTTTCTCCACATACCGCCTGTCCAAGATCAACAGATTAACTCGCTTGATGGTGTTATGTTCAACTATGGAGGATAAAATCCAAGCCGCCAGATCCTCTGTAATGAGGCGCTTACTCGTTCGGTTCCAGTGAACAAGTGGGAAGCCATTAGTCACCAACGTCAGTTTCTCCAGCTCAAGTTTGACAGTCCCACGTTTAGTGGAATACGAGCCGCATTGCAAGTCCATGCCAAAAGGTGTCCAATCCAGATCTTGGTGGTAAGTGGTGAGACCAGTAACAGGCATCGAATGACACACATGCTTAACCAATCCTGCGTTGTTTTGCAAGGCCATGAATTTGTCGATCATGAGGTAGTCGGGATTACATTCGATGCGGAAAATGCCCTTCTTGGGTAATACAGGATCCTTCCACGGCTCTTTATCCTTGGGATCAATGATGAGGTGGCCGTTGCAGTGCACAGTAACTTCTTGAGTGTTGAAAGGGCGTACGTGGAAAGGGACTCTCGAAAAGGCAAGTGAGCGGGCATCGTGAAGAAAATTCTTACAGGTGAAGAGCCATTCTAGGCGTTGTAACGGAGAGCGTTCGCCCAAAATTTCTTGAAGAAGCTGTCTGGGGTTGCTGGGTTTGACGACATCTTGATAGATCCTAGTGCGGAGAGCTGGTGGGAGATCAAGATATTTGAGAGTGCCGTGTGGGGGTAGTTGATCCCGGGGTGGAGCTTGAAGTGGATTATAGGCTCTGCGTGCTATCTGTGAATTAGTTGTTGAGGATCGCAAATCTTCGATGCCTTCAAGAGATTAGAATGGGAGTCTGGTTGAAGATCCTAGCTTCTCAACAGCGTGTCCCAGTATAGCCTCCCAGGTGTTGATATTCTGCATGGTCCATGACGCAACTAATGCACAAGAAACATGGATTTACATACCGTTCTTATTCAATACATGTGGAAATGCGATAAGTAGTCGTGGCGAAAGGCTGAGCTTGATTACGAGAGACTTTTCAACGTCGTTTTGTCCAACAATCTCCTGGCCGTCTGCCTTGGGTTCCGTGAGTGACTTCATGTGTCGGTGTACGAGATCCAGTTTTATCGCAAGGGATTCTTGCAAATCGCAAGGCACGAGGTGGTGTGCGCGCTTGGCTTCAGGCTCGGTAAGGCTGCGGGTGGCTTTGCGCTTCATCGTGGTGGTGCTATCGATACTTCGAAAAGTGGGGCAGGTATGGTTCATGTTTGTGCAGAATGCAAATCTCGAAGGGCCGCGGGCGTTTTTCAATCCCGCACAAAGGCGGTGTTGTCCGCATAGAAGTCGTGTTGTGGCTGAACACACTTGATGAATACTTCACGCTCGGCAGGGTGCGATTTCTACAACACGACGTCGGTAACGTGGGGAATACCAATGACAGATTGAGCTTCATTTGGCTTAATCCAGCTTCTTCTGATACTCCAGCACTGTGTGCAGCTTCACAGCACCAACTCTTAGCTTGGAGAAATCTTTTTCAGCACCTCCTTCCACATCAGGAAATGGCCCCATTGGGGTGATGGCTTTGGGGTTGATGTCCCCATGGCTCTTCGTGTAATTCTCCTTGATGTGCTTAAAGTCTGTTGATTCCTTATATCCAGGGACATTCCAGTATAGATTCTTCAGCCAATTGTTGATGTTCGGATAATCGTGACGGATGGTACCTAAATTGCACTTGAAGTGCTGAACATAGACAGTATCGAAGCGTACGATGGTGGCATATGCCCTAATATCCAGTTCTGTCATATCCTGGCCTAGGATGTAAGGACCTCCATTCTGGTGTATGATCTCCTCCAGCTTGTTAAGAGCAGCAAAGACTGGGATCACATTCTGATCATAAGTTTCTTGGTCTGGCGCGAATCCAGCCTTGTAAACGCCTGTATTGAGATTGTCCTGCATCCAAACGGAGATACGGTCGATGGCAGCATGATGCTTAGGAGGGTATAAATCAAGGTCTGCTTCGTCGTGGTCTCGTAAACTGATGAAAGCTGTGGGTAGCCAGCGAAGAATTTCTGCGCTTTCCTAGGGATTGAGTCAGTATGCAGCCAAACCTGGAAAAGCTTGAAGCGACGTACGTTATTCACGATGGTGCCATTGGTCTTGTCCCATAGCAGTGGGACACTGTATCTCCCCTTGTACTCGTTATCCGCCTTGAAATAAATCTCGTGTATGTACTCGCTTCCAAACAAATGGTCCACCGTGGCACCAGGGTATTCATCGTTGGTCTTTGGGAATTTCCATCCGGGCCATCCTTCATCGTTTCCCTTCGGATAAGGCTTTACTACGGAGATATCGATGTAGTCGGTGAGGCCTTTGATGTGTCGGACAAGGTTTGCACGATGAGCAAAGGGACAGAAAAGACCTGAAGGTTGAGTGGTCAGCAAAATGCCGTAACGACAGGCGATAAATGCTAACCAATGTAGAGGTGGTATCTCCCTTTCTCAGGAGGAAACTCTCCGCCTTCTTCGATCATTCCATGCCAGCCATCATTAGTTCCAGCTTTGTGTACCGTAGAGCTTGAAGAAGCCATGCCTGCAAGGTGAGCGATTTGGGTGGTGTACTGTTGCATTCGCGAGAGCGCACTGAGCGGACGGGACATGGAAAGGGAGAATTCGACTCTTTGATGGAGTTGGGAGTGTGCCACTGCTGATTAAATTGTGCTAACTAGGTACTCTGCTGTTTTCACACCCAGAGCAGTAAGGCATTACAAACATTGAGCGTCCCTCATCCGGCATGACGCGCTTGGTTCCGCACTTCAGGCTTTACCAGATGAAGTTAGATCGGGCGCGGAATTGTCCGGACCAGTGACATCTACACGCATGTTCTCGACGATATATACATGGAGACCCTCTTGATCAATTATTCATTATATATTATCGATCTCTGTCTCATCACTCTATTCGTCATCCAACAGTATTCATTTTGGCCTGTCAGGCTCCCACCTAAGAGCCTATACCATCTCCCACTGGGCAGCTTGGTACGTTTGCTTGCCACGCCATTTTTGCGTAGGTAGGCAACACGTTGTTGGTCGTGAAGCTCTTCGGAACGTAGGCCTGGACGTCGCTAGGAACGAAGCTCGCTCCCACGCTCTTCAGAGCTTTCAATAAGTTAGGCTGGACGAAGTCTAGGAATACCAGATCTACAGTCGCGGGCGTGCTTCCATCTGTTGGGAACGAAGCATTCGCTTGAAAGGCAGTAGGCTGCGAGAAATAGGGTATATTGCTGTGTGTCGTATCATCGCCATCAGTGCCGAAGTCATCAGTAGTGACATAACCGGGACTGACAACATTCTGGCGGCGAACAATCTTGCCACTCGCGTAAGAACGGCGATTGAGATGGCCATGTGTGATCGGAGGGTTCATACAGGTCTCCTGACCAGCGGTTAGCATCGAGTTGAAGCCAAAGTCTTGGAGCCTGAGATCGGCATCACGTTTCTTGATGAAAGATCCTGCATTAAGGATGCCGAGAACTTGCTACACAAGGATTAGTTCTCTTCGTGTAGTTTAATGACTAGTACCCACAGAAGCCATTTTGTAGTCGACATCAGGTAGAAACTGGAAAGTGTTCGTGAACGGAATTACAATGAATGAGTCGTCGTAGGTGAAAGGTCCTTGGACAAGATCGAATCGGACGTTGCCAGCATTGCCGATAATCAACCGTGGAGTATCTTTTCGTGTCTGGTTGATGACAGTAGCGGAGTATGCTTGTGGTAGTAGGGAATAAATGTTGCCCGGATCTCCGACAGGCTTACAGTATTGGCAGTAAGTTCTGGGAGCGCATCCATACAAAGAGGACAAGTTGAGCTGCTGTCGTTGCGCGGAGATTTGGGCCGTCGCAGCTTTACCATGTTGGACGTCAAAGGTATGGTCTTGGCTGCCATTTGCATGGTAGGCAAATGTTCGACGATTCCAATCAAGATAGCGGCGTGAGTACGTGAGTTTCTGGGTACTAGTAGAGAGGGAAAGGTTTGCTGCTGAGCTTCCGGTAGCAACCACCACAGCACTTCTGGTCGCAGTCGGTACGCCTTCGATCTTGGATGGATAGTTGGGCCCCGAAATTCCATGAATGGATAGCCACCCCAGAGATTCGCAGTACCGACCTGGCTAGTCATTAGTACGTTCTGGAGCCTAGGCTCTGCGAAATGACCAGAGGCGCAGAAACGTCAATTGACTCAGTGCTGCTGCTCCACACCTCTGTTCGCCTTCAATGATTTGTTCAAGAGATAACATGACTCACCAGATTCTATTCCTGTAGAGACGTTGTCGTACACAAAGAAATCTCGAATATGGGTATGTCCGCCAAAAAACTGTATTGGAGTCGCGGGCTTGATGCTTCGGATCGCCTGGTAGATGGTTCCAAAAGTTGACGTGCTTTCATTGGTACGAATCGGATTGTGGCCAGCAACTATGAACATGTCGATTGGTTTTGTGTAGTTCACTGCGTCCAAGAACCACTGCTGAGTGACCATAGTTGATGCTTTTGTCACCTGGGAAACATTGCTGTTGCCAGCGAAGTTGAAGAGGACGCCAAAGGCCATTACTCGCAAGCCTAGCGCGGTGGTGAAGTATCGGTATGGAACACCAACGTACTCGAAGTTTCCAGTGGCTCGATTCAGAATCTTGACGTTGGATGTAACATATCTGTCACCATACACTTTCGCGAACTGGCCAAAGGTCTCGTACGCAATCTCGGTGACGTACAACTCGTGGTTTCCGATCGTGAGTAAATCATAGTCGATGTTCTCGAAAATGGGGTTTGATACCAAGCCATTCGGTGAGGTAGCATCACTGAGACCCGCTCCATCGTGGAGATCCTTTGATGAATTAGCACGTCCAATCGACAACATCCATTCCCAAAACCTACGCCCGTGTCAATAAGAAGCAGGTCGACGCCCAGCGCTTTGGCTTTCTGCTTCATGTGAACGGTGAAGCTGACAAAGTCACCCCAATCGGCGCCATAGTTCTTCTCCTTTATGTGTCCCTCCAACCATCCGTGGGTGTCTGTCGTCTGAATAAAGTTGATTTGGCCCCATTCGAGAGGCGCCTTTGGATCCGAGGTCGCATTCTGGGCATCCGGCTGCATTCGGCGAACCAATCTGGTCTGAACGATTTCGTTCTGAGGAGCGCTGCAATCACCGCATGCCAGTGCACCGCTTGCGAGGAGGGCGAGGCCCAGAGATGTCTGGGTGAGCTTCATTATGCCCGTAATGGGGTTTGCGAGGTTGTGGAAGAGATTCACGATTTTCAGTTACCATCCGTGACACCATGACACCACTAACCGTAGCCAGAGAGTGGTGAAGTCACGAGTAGGGCAATCTATTATATAAGTTGAGGCTGAGCGGTATGGTGTTCCACCAACAAGCTGGAGGTAGGACCAATGAAGTTGATGCACTGACAGAGCCACTGGCATGATCATCATGATGTCTCAGCACAAAGGGCTGCGGCGGAGGTGGAACGAGATGGGAAATGTGTTCCCGCTGTCTAGGTACTGTGCGCGATGACAAGTAGGACAGATCCACTCCAGCTGACGATCAATTCCAGGGTGTCTCGTTCTACAGGTCACGAGATTACCCTATATATATCCTGGGGGCCGAGACTTCTCCTTGCCCACCTGCAGCATCTCGGCGCTCCATCAGGTATACACGTCGTAAATCGGATGCATTATCCACTCTCCTCCACTACCGATATCCGCTCATCTATCCATCTCACGACATATCCAGTCATCTCCAGATGTTTGTCTGCGAGAAGACGCCAACAGGAGGTCTCATCGGAAGCATCAAGCATCTATTGTCGAATACTCGATGCTAGAGATCCAAAACTGACCGAAGAAAAGAGACCTGGGCGCCAAAGATCTTTAACCCCGTGTTGCTATACATGGACGAGGTGCAAAGGAACACAATGATCAATCATCGCGACATAGGGTCTAAGCTATACTGTAATCTGTACGATTGCTCTATAATCGCACATATCTTCAACCACTGTTTATTATTTTTAGTACTCTTACATCTACAAACGCTCGAGAGGAGAATCATGGTAAGTCGATGATCTGGTCGACTGCCTGGCATAAGCTACATCTGCTTGCCACTGCTGCTGAAACGCAGATTGCTCCTCCATCCCCAATGACCTCTTTGAAAAACTCCTCGGCCAGTCCTTGACCCATCTTCCCTTCCATAGCCATATTCTGCCGCCATTCAATGAATGGTGCCACCAGCTCGAACCGTGTGTAGCGGGAATGAATGTCGGTTCAGTGAGTGAAGGTAACGCAGTTGATAACCCCTGTTTGCTGGGTTTTTTGCCTCGGTATAGCAAAGTCTGAGCATCTGGATCGCGCGTTTTGTTTTACCGGCAATAATTCTGACATCCTCGCATCTTCCATCTATCCGTAGCTATCTGGGTCGCATTGTTGCAGACTGTTTTCACTCTCCATGAGTAGTAGTACTATAATAGACCTCCACATCACCAAAGCTACGTTACACAAGTTTGTCCAGTCCATTGAGATCTGATATGCCTTTTGTGATGGGAAGAAAAAGACCTCGGTATTTCCTTTCCTGCCATACGAACATCCCCTCAACGATTTCTTGTGCGATTTCGTACTGTTGAAATGTTTCCAGGGGCCCGGAATGTTGAGTCAAGATTTGAGGCTTGCAATGGGATGTGTGGGCAGGACTTGATACGTCTCGTGAACGTCTAGAATGGCTAAGACTACTGTAGTGTCGACCTTGACGAGTCCCAAGCCTTTTAACTGAAGGATACTGCTCACTGCAGAAGGAGACAGCGGAACTTCAGATAACCTGTGGTCCCAGGATTCAGAAAGGGCGAGTACGATCAACAGGCCACAGTAGCAAGAGTAGAGACTTCACTCCTTGATTCGTATATCGATCTGGTTGCCAGGTTCAAGTCCACCACTCCTTTGCCTTCTCGACCGTCGACCTTTGGTTGTCTTAACGCGATCTCCACCCCAGAGCTCTCTTTCTCGTTCTCTCTCGCAATGACAGATGGGCTTTGCACCTTTGTACTCTTGGAGCGTCGCTGTATTGCTAACATCCATATCCTTGCAGCTCTGGCAGCATCTCAATTCGCATGTCTCGCACTCAGGGCAAGCTACCAAGACCAGATGACATCCTTTGGTACGGCATTTGCTTAAGCGATCTGATTGAACACCACAGAGATGGCATGTAGAAACTGGCTCCGAATCCTCAGTAAGGCCGGTCGACCCTCTAGCATCGAAGACATAGTTACGGCCTTTGAATAGAGATTCGTGCGGACTCTTTCTTCCAGCTTCAATTTCAGCATTCATCCATGTCAGGTATGCCGCAATACCACCCTTCAACGTCGTTACCTTCGCATTGGATCGAAACGTGTTTTCTTCCATCCATCGCACTGCTTTCTCGCATCGAATTCCGCCGGTACAATATGTCATGATCTGTTTCGGCTTATCTTGATCTCCATCCAGTAATGGTTGCATGTGTTTCTTGACGAACTGGGGCCACTGTGAGAATCTTCGCACCGGTGGTCTTATAGCCGGTTCGCCTGTCTCTGGATCCACGAAGTAGCCAATTTTTGACTCATAGTGATTGCGCACATCAACGAGCATGTTATTTCCTTGCCAACATCGCTCGTGAAACTCAGCAGGAGCCAGTGATTCGATCCGACTCCAATCTGATGGTAGATAGCCTTCTACGCCCATTGGTGTAATTTCGGCAGCTACTCGAACACTTGAGACGTTACTGAAAACGCAAGCACAGCCATCAGAGGGCTTGAAGAATTCGGCTTGGGCACTTTTCGTCCCCAGATCCAGCCCAGAAAAGCTCCAATGGGCACAGCATTCTAGGATATATGCATCGATGTCGGTTTTTGTGCCGGCAACCGTGATATTGAAACCTTCTTTGGCTATCCTAAGCTTGCCGCCAAGATTCAGCTTCTGCGTCAAATCTTCGTGCCAGGTGGCAAGCTCTGCTGGATGAGCTGCTTGGGTGAGATATTCTTCTGGTAACCTCGGATCATTGCTGTAGTATCTGTAAAATAGCAGGACAGATCCGACCTCTGCGCCCGCGTTGCATGTGCATGTGTAAGATATTGGGTCCGACTCTCCTTGAGCGAGGTCGAAAGGTTTCATGGGTAGAAGACACAGGTAGTGTATCGTTGTTGGTGATGGCAATGATGAAACTGTGACATGTAGGCTGATGAAGAGAAAATCGTGGTTTTGTGCCAGATGAAGATTTGAGGCGCCAAAATTCAGCGGCGCCACACTAGAAGTGGTCCCTGCGCAACGCCCGGCCCGGCTTCACGCCCGCATCACCACCACATTACATACAACCTAATTGAGACATTGCGATCGCTATATTCACTGAATTCACTGAATAACTGGTGGTTTGATTAAACTGACTATACGCTACAATCTCTACTAATTTTTATGACGTAGGAATCTCTGTGGTAGTTGTTCAATAACTGATGGTTCACCATTACTAAAAATGCGCTCCATCACGTGTTTACCTACTTTCAAGACCACCATAAGGCTTTTCTTTCTACTTCCGCTTCTAGTAAGCTTCTTTTACTCTCTCTCTTAGATTCTTATATATTTGGCTTCCTCTTGGAGTTGCTTTTTAGCCTAGCGGTTAGCCCTATCCTACTTAATCTTTTTTTGCCTCTTAATCTTTACTTTTTCACGTATTATTCTAGCCCTCTCTCTATCGCTACGTCTCTACTTAACCATTAATGTATCCTACTCTTTCTTTAGCCTATTAGCTTCCTTTTTAGCTTCTTTTTTAGTAGCTTCCTACTCCTCTAAAGCTTCTTTTATAGCCTTCTTTTGCTTGGCTTTAGACACCTTTATAGGGCTAAAAAATATAGCTATACTATTAGCTTCCTGCCTTAGATCCTCAAATAATAGCTTTCCCCTTTTGCGGCGTCTCTTTTTAGTTTGTACGGCCGTCTTTAAGCCCTTATTTTCTGCCCTAAGGATAGCTATTTGTGACTGTATTAAGACTATAGTATTCTATAGTTTTCGGACTATTCTATTATTATTTTAAGCTACCTTAAAAAGCGCTCGAACCTATATAATATCCTTATAAGAGAGCGTACTAACGTTAGACCTTAAGCTACTAGGACGTTATATTAGTAGTAGATCCTTAAGATTAAGTATAATCTTACTTAAAACTTTGGCTAGATTGAATAGACGGATACTAGTCTTCTCGAAAGTACTAAGGATATTCTTTTCAGTTATTACCTTAGTAAATAAGCGGTAAAATAGCTAAAAGAACTCCCTTTTACTTATTGTAGACATACCTTACGTCTTCTAGATCTACTCGGCTAAAAAAGTTGAGTAATATAATACTAGAGGTCCGAAATAGCCGACGTCAAGTAGCTGCAATCTATACGTAGAATATAGAGGGTAATTGACGAGGATTATACGGTAGAGGATATAGTAATCAATAAAGCGTATATTAATATAACTATTATAGCCGTTAATATATAGTATTTGCTAATTACGTATATTACGGGCTTTTGCCTTCGTATATCGGTTAAATATAGTAGTAAGCTAGGAATACCTAAGGTTATCGTTAGTCTAGCTACTCTCTAATAAAGTAAAGTATACTAACTATTCCTTAGGATTGAAGTTATTAAGCTAAGTATCCTATATATTGCCGGAGGCCGCCCTATAGATAATACTTAGGGGTAAATATATACTATTAGTATATATATAGCCAATTATAGTTACCTATTCTCGATTGCTATCTTACCTTACCCCTAGTAGTAGTCCCTACTCCCTTATTACCTTATTAAAAACCCTCTTTCTCTCTTATATAACGCTAATCAAGAAGCCCTTTTTATCTATATTATACTTATTACATGGTTCAATATTATACTACTTTTTTTTGGCCTCCAACTAGGGTTGAAAGTTAGTATAATTACTTAAACTAACTATTCATATAGGAGCTACTTACTTTGTTGAAATAACGCTCATATATAATAGTAGAATCAGCCTTTTTTCTACTATTATCAAGTCCCTGGAGGTAATCTGACTTCAGGGTTATTGAGTAGGCTTTTACAAAACTAGTATACCAGTTTTTCCCCGGCTGTTTACCGGAGATCTCATGCGCAAAGTTGTTTACTATTGCATTGGTTAGTGGTAAACCCTTGGCAGAGAGACTATTAATGTATTTAACGAGTTCAAGCTGTTATTAGCGGCTTAATAATGACCGTTTTTCGGCGCTATCCTGCACAGTCCCTTGCGTGCCCTTGTGGCGTCTTACTAGGGTATACCGGTCTACTTTATAGACCCTAGCATACTCAGAATAATTGGGATTGTTATCGGATTCCAGTGCTTGTAACGCCTTGTCAATCGGCTTCATATTGGTAGAGTTATGGGGGTCAAAAATGTGTGCGATTTTGAGATTTTGGTGGGCGTGAAGGGGGGCCGGGCGAGATGCCGGGCCCACTTCTATAAAATGATTGCTGCGGCTATTGTGCTCATACGAACACGACTTCATCACTGCTGGCCGCGTTGAGATAATGCGACATGGAGCAGGTCTATTATCGAGACCAATTTAATTCCGAAGCCACTGAATGATGCGCTAGAGCAGAGCCGACTCATATTCATCCATGATGTCTCGACCTTCGACTGCCACGAGCGAGGTTGAGTATCCAGAAGCCATCGCACTGGGGCCTATCTCTCCCGAAGGCCCAATCCTCAGCAGAACCGTAATTACGACTTCTGCTCGTATCCAGCAGCAACGCCCATGTAGCTAATCGATCATTCGAGATCCTGAGAACTCAAAGGGCAAGACCTTCATTGTCATCTCGAGCACCACTGTCATCACCGGCATCAGCAGTCTACTTGCTGGCGTTGTTACCGTTTACCGTTTCCTACCTATAATTGCCAAGGATCTCCATTTTGGAGAATATGTCCAGCATTCACTAGCCAGCTACCATCGCTCTTCTCGCCATCGGAATAGCGATAATCCCGGCTTTCAGTCTGTGGGTAGGTCGTCAAGAACGCCTCGGGAAGCCTGCGATCATTCCGAATTCATTGTGGCGTAACAAAGTCTTCACCTCAGTTTGCATCGGTGTTTTCCTGACTTAGGGAATGTTCAATGCGGTTGAAAACTACGTTCCCTTCACCTTTCAATATGTTCAGGACGCTACGGCTATCCAGACCTCACTTCGCTTTTTGCCAGAGTCAACTGATAGAGCTGTGATCAATTTAGTCATGGGCCTGAACAACTTCAGACTCGACAGTATCTTGCTTGCTAACGGCTCTCATCGACGTCAAGGCATGCTATCGGGCCTTCGCTTTCCCCTCTATGCTACTCAACCCCGTTGGCGAGGACACACTCTTTACCATAGCTAATCTTCTCATTACTTCGGTCTTCCCAGCCAAAACGCAGGCATTGGCAGGTGGCGTATTCCAACGTCGCTCAGATCGGAAAGACAGTCGGACTTGCTACGAGGCGGTCATTGCGTCAAGCATTACTGCGAAAGCGGCTCGGAATGGTGCAGCTGACAAACAAGCACTACTCGAGGGATATAAAGCTGCCTTCTGGTACTCATTCGCCCTTTCTTTGGCCACGCTTGCCATCAGTGCTTGGGGTTTGCGAAAGATTGGCAAGGTGTGGACAAAGAGGGATTGAACAAAAGCTTTCAGGTGGACATCACTATGAGGAGAAGTGTTTTGCCTTCTGTGGCAGTTGTGGGCGTTTTATGTTTCGTTCGCGAGTATGATCACAGCTCGTCCAGAACTTACTACTAGTGACTGAATCTACAGTAGACAGGTGACCCATCAATACCTGTCAAGGCAGCTCTCAGGCCATTTTCGAGATTAATGTTTGTTCGCACAATGAGAGCTTAGGAATTCAAATAAGACTCGTTAAAAATTCGACCCTAAACTCTTCATACAAATCACCACCTAGCTATCCAAGTAGGTCTCTCCTTGAAAGGAGAGCCTTTCCTTTCACACCTCTCATCCTGGCCATTCCCATCTGGTTCTTTCACCTCTGGAAACGTCTCGGCCTCGCCATCCCCTTTTGCTGCGCGACCATCCAACTCTTTCCGAACCATCTCATCCCCACCCTCAGCCCTACAAAGCTCACACTCACACCAAAACCCAAAACCATCCATCAAGCTCTCCCTCCTCTGCACCACACCCATACTCTCCGCATTCTCCAAGTAAGTAAGTGTAATCTCCTCGCCAACGTCAATCTCCCTCGCCGGCACGATAATCATCACCCCCTTTCCCCCATCCCATCTCTGCGCACAATTGGGCAAACAAGAATGATTGATACGACTAACAACAATAAAGAGCCCACGACAAGCCGGCCAACCCTCCCCCGCCTCAAGTTCAAACCCATTCGTCTGCAAAATACCCGCCAAACGCCCCTTCCCCGGATGCGAATTAACAAGGGAAAACGTCGCTTTTCGTTTCTCAGCGGCGAGATCAGGGGACATTGTGAGGAGGAATCTTTCCAACCAGATTGTCAGGGCTGTGTCGTCGTTTTCGTCCATTGTGCTTGGGATGCGGAGGATGGGGCGTTCGGAGATGAGGATTGTGGAGAGGGCGGGGGTTTTGCGCGTTGCGATGAGACCGAGGCCTTTGTTTGGGATGGTTTTGGTTTTGTAGGGTTGGTTTGGGGTTGGGGAGATGAGGGTTGGTGTTATCCGGCGTTTGGGGGTTGGGTTTGACATTTCGTATGGTGTGGTTGGGTAGGCTGGATGGGAATTGCGTAGGGAATGAGATGAGACTTTTTTTTTTTTGGAAGTGACGATTGGAGTTCTTTATTTTGATTGAGGATGGGTGATGATGTTGAAGTTGTGTTTAGAGTCTATTACCCAAGATGTGTTTGATACCTTCTTATCGTGTTTATCTAGCTGATGTTGGGCGTAAGGTATCCGGTAGGAATGGAACGTGTTCAAACAACCTGGGCAGTTGAGCATCACCCTGACAAAATAAGGGAAGAGCATTCGAGCTGAAGACGAATCGGTACCTGTAGGCACATTACGAGCCTTATACTTACCCGGTGATTACATATTCCATTGAAGAAGCCACAATTTGACCGTTCCCTCCCATCTTTCTCCTCATACCAACGGCTAAAAACGTTGGACGCGTTTCACGGTCATCGCGGAACCAAAAAAGGCAATAAAGGTATTCTTGAGAGATGAGCGGTAGTTTTCTTCTGTTCCTGTTGTAATCTCACCGCCTACTTTTGATGCATGATTCCGATGACGACTGAACAGGAAACTCTAAGGAGTCTTGGAGTTTTGATGAGCGAGGCTGAAAAAACATTAATGTGATCACGTGCCATATCCCCTCTGTTACCGCCAGAATTTGATCGAAATCAATGTCTAGTTAAAAGAAAGACGATCTCGATACTCCATTGATGAGTTCCAAAGTGCGGGAATGGGATTGTTCTGACGAGTTCACTGTGGCAGCGATAAAAAAGATTAGTAGTAGTAGATGAGACAAACCGGGGATATCGTGAACAACTCATCTGCCAACCCTATCTGAGGGAATCCCCAACATCTCTGACATCATACTACCGGTTATCTCATGATGTGCTATGGCTGTCTTCGCTATCTCAAACCGTAATTTCAGTAATCGCTAGCATCGTCTTGATAACAAACCTACAAAACAGGTCTCTGAAACTCCGGGTCTGCCCTTGCCACGTACAAGTGCTGTCCCCTCTTCAGCACCTTCACAATATCTCCAACTCTAATCACTGACCCAATCGCTTCTTTGCTAGGCACCATCTGCATGCCCAAGCATCCAGATGTGTTTCCCGCATCGATCTTTCGATTTGCCAACAGCCACTTTTGCGGCTCTGGCTGATTTGCGTAAGATAGGATTCCCGTGTCGGGATCGTTGGTTGGGAGAGTACATCTTGTCGTTCGGCAGGAAACGTGGTATTTGTGGTCACCGATTTGTATCAAGGTCCAGTCGTCTTCATCGAAGGGTGTAGGACCAGAGACTGGTCGTGTTGGGTTAGCAGAGCAGAGCAGACGCAGTGGAACAGTGTGCTTACTATAGATGTTCCCGCGATAGCGGCGTGAGTCTGGGATGTACTTGGTTGGTTGCTGCCCATGAGAGCATTCCGCTTCGGTGGTCATAATGCTTGCCAAGTTTTGAATTGAGAGTGGATACTGCTTTTTGTTAGCATGACAGAGCAATGGTTGAATGCAAACGAAGAACCTACCGAATCCTGGAAAGAGAGATGGGCTTGGTAACCAAGTTGCTCTTCATTCGGAGCACACTTGTATAAATTCCGGTTCTTGGTCAAGTCGACGCGAAATAGCGCTAAACGATTCGAAAGTCCTGGTTTGCCTTTAGGTACGTCTTGAAAAAACCAGTGGGTAGCGGCAAGCTGCAAGGAGACTATTCTCACCTAGGGTATATCTGAGCTTGGCCCAGGTGTCTTTTGGGATCGCTGAAGACATATCCAAGCCAGAAGGGTAATCTCTGAAGATACTGAAGTTATCGTCCGTGTACCCTCTCTCGCGAATCTGCTCCGCAGTAGGATTCAGTGGTAAACGGAAGGTGACAGTTAGCTCAGATTTCCAGTTCCAAGTCACCAGTCGTGTAACGAAGACAGACCAGATATTGAGTGGATTCAAGGAAGGTATAAAGGGGAATTTGACAACCAAACATCCTCCACTCTTCACGTACTCATCCTCTTCGTCGTAGTCGCGTGACTGAGGATCAGGTAGCCAAATCTCAGTTTTGACAAGAGTGAGCCTTGGAGTCTTTCTCTGAGTAAGACAAGTCCAATGCCGGCGCGTAGCCCACCACGCTGTCGTTCCCCTTTCCGGCTCTCTCTTCGGCGTGGGGTTTATCTCTTCTCCTCCTGCTGGAATCGGTTCGAACCACTGAGCAAAACAAAATTGGCGATCATGCTCCAATCCATGCGCCTCAACAACACTCTCTTGCACCTCAATGGGATAAGTGCTCTTGATCGGATGATCAAAGAGGGCTTCCACACGCCACTCATCCTTTCCGACGGTTCTCTTCTCGCTCTTCTGATATTCTTTGGCGAATTCTTTGCTCAAGTTGCGAGCCCTTGGCTGTCCAATCCGGCGCATGCCTAGTGGTCCAATGCGATAGTCCCAGTACGCAGTCCATATCTTTCGATAGGCGAGTGAAACTGCAATGACAATAGCGGTGAAGCCGAGAGTGTAGAAAATGGTCATCGGATCGCCTTCGAAGTCATCCGGTGGGATTGAGGACTGTTTTGTTGGACACGACATGTTGGGCAAGTTGCGGTGATTGTATGGAGAGGGATTTCGCGCCGAGAGCGCTTCGGAATGGTATTCTTCCTACTTTGATGACGATTTCATACACATTTCTACGATGCTGGAGTGTGAACAGACGTTGTTCTGAGAAAAAGGGTGCGCCCTGCAGGCTGTTCGCGTCAAGTTTGTTTCAAGTCTCAGGAATAGCCGGAGCCGGAGTCTGTGGAGGAATAACGACTCTTGAACGTGTCTTAAATTTGCCATACAGCCCGAGCAAATATGAAGGGGGCATCGAAGCCATGGTGGCAGTTTGAAGTCGTGAAAAGCCATTATGCAAGAGATGAGGGCAATGCTTAATAGAATAGCGGAGATTGTCACCTTAACAAGCTCGACGGATAATTTACGGCAAGAACATTTTTTGTGCACCAGAAGTGTACAATAATCATTCAAGAGAAGCTCAACATCTATACCGCTGCGTATAATCGACAACCTTTCCATCTAAAAAAGGCACAGGCTGCACAGGCCCTCCAATCAAGCCATCCAAATCAGCGCACTCGATCTATCTTATGTCCATCTCATAGAACCATGCCATGCTCCAAACCATCATCACAGACACCAATAACTCCATCATAATTCCTGGGAATCATGCTATCCCAAACTCTAGCACAACCCATTGAACGCCCCAAGATGCTGAGCTAGTCACAACAGATCCTTTTGCGCAAGAGTCTTGCCCTCGTTATCGCTCAGGATCAAATACCCAGCCCCAACAATCGAGACTCCAAGCAAAGTATACACAACGCCGGCCTTGAAGGACTCATCGCTGGCCTCGGCCTGGGCGCGTTCGGCCACGTTACGAAATGTGTTTGAGATGGAGGATGGAGAAGTGGAGGAAGCGGAGGAGTCGCGTGAGTAATTGAGGCTTCGTTGAGAAGTTGAGAATGGGCGCGAAGACTATGGTGATTGTTAGGATGTGGTGAGGCTTGATGTCGTTGTAAATTCATACCGTAGTGGCCACTCTGCGAACAGAGACGCGAACGGAGGAAGCGAGGATCGACATTATGCCTGAATCTATCTTCTAGGAAAGGACGGGGAATTGGAATCTAAGCTTTGAGGATTGGTTACTGAGATCGAAAAAAGAGTGTGTCTATTGTATGTAGAAAAGGTCGAGTCAAAGTGGAAGTAGTGGTGGACTGAGAAAGGAGCGAAACTCAGGGTCAGGCAGTAAAGTAGTAGCGCTCATCGAAATCTGGGGTATTTGCCACACCGCCTCGAACACTTCAATCCCTTGGCACGCACCCGGGTATACCGGACATCCTTTTGTGTTCAGACTTTCTTCACACAACTACAAATTAGCAAATATAGAATAAATTCATTACTAGTAATAGAATTTACGGAATTACTATCGATATAGACGACGTAGATTTCTCACCCTACAAGAAATTAGATCCTATAGTACAGCTTTCAATTTTTCTGTTCACACTCTTGCGTACTATAATATAGGTCGCCCTTTACTCCGCTATCAGACTTCCGAATTCGTGAGAAGTAGTAGCGCCTAGGATAAAAAGGTTTTCTTTTCTTCAACTTGATAGTAGAGATGTTTACGACGGGCGAATGAGCAGAGCTTACCAAAGAGAAGTTTTTGAAAAGCGATGTAGTTGGGAGATTGCGGAAAGGATAGGCTGTAAAACATCCAGTTGGCAATGAGAAGTGCAAGGTATACGTAAGGTACGATTTCATTTCGCAGCGAATACCTACAATTGCTGTGCTGGTCAGATAGATAATGCAATATTTCAGTCACTCGATATGACATTGAAATTGTGCCTAGAATCCAAGACGGAACTAGTATCATGCAGAAGTAGTGGGGGTGAGGAAACAGTCATTGGAGGCAACGGCGGCTAGATCCGCCCCATTATCATAAAGTCATCGATCACCAACATCTTTGCTGAGGCACGAACAATGCATCCGAGATGAAACGTCGTCTGGGCTGATGTTCTTAGACCAAGCACACATCCGCCGGATGAATGGGGTTCAGACTTCATACTCCGCACCTTCGATAGATGGCTCGGCTCTCCGTCTTGGGTCTCACCGCGTAGATTGGCTCTGCCATGTTCCCTCCCCTCCAGGTACAAAGCTTGGATTCGTCGTTCATTCATTTGGGCGACTATGCTCCTAGCTGATCTCCGCATATTTGCGTATGGGGGTCCAAATTTGGAGTCGTGATGGTCTCTCCACAGAGCCGGGCTAAAACCCCGAGACGACGTATTGAGACCCAGGAGTCAAGACCGGCCTAGATTGGACAGATAGCTGGAAGCCAAACTTGGTAAGCCAAACACCCTGGCAATTTGGGGAAGTAGCAAGTACGTACGCGAGTCGTACTTGTTGAGTCAATGTGACTGACGTGCTGGCGAAATTCTCTTCACGAGTCGGCTTGGAGGACGTTTTGATGTGCTCGAGCAACCGGCCACCGCCGACAGGTAGATACCTCGAATGGAGAGAACCCCGAAGGCTTTATCACTGGCCTCGGACATGATACAGAAATTTTAGCGTTACGGTCGTGTGGGCATGTCAATTGTGGAGCCGTTCCTAGTTTCCGCTGCAGAGGCGATCTCGGGTGAGGTACACAAGGTTACCCATTTCCAACTCTCGCACGTTGCCGAAATGAAAATTGTTGGGTTGCTAGCGGATGACATCAGGACCCTGGGAAAAGTTTCATACGGAGACATGGTTCGAAAGAAATTGGACTGTTTTTGAAGACAACAAGCTCCATTCGACCACCAAATACGATTCTTTGCGGCACAATGCACCGGATGGGTATGGAGATACTCGTCATGTCTTACAGAGACTTCGATTCTACTGTCTGTTCATTCTTTAGCGGTCTTCTCTCCATATGGAACTCCAATGAGGCAACCTGATTGAAGATGCGGAGAAGGTTGATGTCGAGGTTGTTCCGCATTCGCTTGAGACCTGAAGGTGGAAGACCAGATAGGGATTGTATTGATCGCGAAGACAATGTAGCCATTAAAAGCCGGCGCCGAGAAGAGTGTTGGATGTCGCACCGACTTAGAAATGTCATCGTCATTTTGAGATGGCGTGTGTGCTATCTTGCTTGGGCCGCACCCTGTTTTAGAATGTTCTTTGCGGGTCTCTCTGTCAAAAAGGTGGGTGCAGTCCACGCCAGGAATTATGGCAAGTGTGGAGGTGGATACACTGGAGCTGTGGGTATTCAGGGGAAACGTGTCCATCATGCCTGTCCGGAATGTGCTCGTTAATTTGAGGACTGCGTGGCAGTTGAAATTCAGACTCGGGAATCGTTGAGCAAGCTGGCAAATTTGAAGCAGGATCACATGTCGAGAGGTCGAGAGGTGCAGTGAATCCATTGGTGAAAACTCAAAGCTGTGGTGCCAAACAGCAGGTAGTAGTAGTGTTGTCCGATATCAGAGCCTCGGAATTGGTTCGGCCATCATGTAACAAAGTTTCCGAGGTTGGAATGAGGCTCCCGTCGGAGAGTGGTCAGGATAAGAGTCTCCACAGTCTCCACAGTCTTAGCATGAATTTGAGAGTCTCCACAGTCATAGCATGAATTTGAGACCCTCCACAACCACGAACGGCGAGGATGTGGTAGCTTCTGTTATTGCCAGCCATTATTATATGGAGTCGCCAACATTGAGTCATGTAGTGACCCGATTTCCTCCGGTAGACTGCAAAGTCATTTTCATCGGTACCGGAAAAGATATTTTGCTCTCGCCGGCGTGGTGATTTGTTCGGATTGAGCAGGCACATGTGAAATTCCTTGGACCTGCTGGTGAAATGAGGATGAGGACAGACAGGCTGGGCGCCACATTCGTGGACATTTCCCCGACCCCGACCCACGACGCGAGGGAACTCGGGGAAGGGGTTGTGTGGCGCAGGGGGACAGTCCTCTGACTCTGACTCTGGCTCTGGCTCTGACGCTGGAGGTTGCCGAGTGGGACGGAGGATCCGCTTCTCCAGCTTATCGCGGCTGGGAGAAGGATCTCCACTTGATCTTTGTTGACGTGTTAGGTACTGCCAGTATGAGAGCAACCTCAGGCAAGAAAGCAGACGTGGCAGGAGCGAGAAAGGTTTGTTCTCTGCTGGCGGAAAAGACGTTGGCATGATGATCAAAGAACAGGAATAGATGCACATAAGAGCTGAACAGCCAGGGTTGCTTCCATGTACCGAGACCAAGCAAGCTACCAACAAGAAATCACCCCCACGATGCGATCGGAGGCCCTCCGCCATTCCCATTGGGCCGTCTCCACATGGCCTGTCACCCAGATGCTGCACGAGAACTGCCATGGACGCTGCAGGTGGGAGAAAGGGAGAGGGAGGTATCATTCCCACAACCAGCCATCCGACGAGTAGCAAGTCAGGGCACAACCAGTTCAACCTCACGAACAGCATCGCAAATACTGACTGCATGAACTGCCACTTTCTCTCGGATCCGTGCTTATCAACGTTGCCTCGATATGTATCTGTTCACGAATCGGCGTGCCCGTGAGAGTCGCAACAGCCCGACTCCCTGAGATGGATGGCAGCCTGGCGCATATGGGGCTTGGGTTGTTCCATGGCCAGGTTACATGCTGAATACCCCAGAATTCCAGATCTGTCATCAGTCGATCATATCAGGACATGTTTGCTGTGGTAATAACATACATGTGCTTGTTTCACGTACCTATGAATTCCCATAGTAAGGCTGCTTATCCAACCAAGTCCCCTAATGTATGTCCACCGCCTTTTAGAGACCCAGAGCACCGGGTTTTCGTACGATACGAGCAGACTCCCACACTAGATGGCATTAGCATTAGCACAGAAACAGGTTTCTCGCACCCGCGGCTAGCCAAAGTCTGTGTCTGTAACTTCTCCACACCGACCCCCATTTTTGTGCCCACAGTCCCCTTTGGATCTTCCCCATAGTCCTCGGCTTAGCTGGCTACCCCTTTCGCCAATAATCCAACTGAGTTTGATTTGCGCACTTTTGGCCTGCCACGTCCACTTGGACTCCAAGAGGGAATCATCTCTCCCCCATTGCCATCGTGTCCCTATGCCTACCATCGTGTCCCTATGCCTGCCATCGTGTCCCTATGCCTGCCACCGTGTCCCTGTCCCTATCCCTATACCCGCCATCTGCTCTCTCTGCCATTTCTGCACGCGACCGAGAGCCTGGGGAGCCTGATCGGCATCTCGACTGGTCGCTGTGTCTCTACAGCACCTGAGACGTCTGCCAGTGCGTTCCCCTCGATTCAGTGCTTCGGCATCAGCATCAGCATCAGCATCAGCGCCTAGGTTCCGGGGTTCTTGCCGGCCGACGAATTTCATTTCATTCCCAATCAGGCTTGGCCGCCCGCTTCTTTTTTCCCGGGCGATCTTCGTGAGCAAGCCTTGCACCGATACTGGCTCAGCTGCGAAATCACCAATCGCTTTCCCCACGTTCTCTGCTTCTATAAACAAAGAAGTCCCCCCCGAGCTTTACACTCCTTCTGCATTGGACCCCCAACCTTCAGCCACACACACATTATCACATGCCACCACCCTTTACAAACTCCCTAGGCAACTCTTCCACCGTACTCAATCCTGAGCCAACCGGTCCCGAAACAATCCACCATACTTTCACTTTCCAACTTCAGTCGACCCCGTCGTCGACACATATCAGCTTCACCACGGCTAGTCCAAACCCCTCTGAAATGGCCACAGCAGGCGTCTCCTTGATGACGCCAGCATTGCTGGGCCAGCCCGACCATCACGATCAACAGGAGCGCCCAGATCTTCCCAGACCCTACAAATGCCCCATTTGCCAGAAGGCTTTTCACCGGTTAGAGCATCAAACCAGACATATCCGTACGCACACTGGTGAAAAACCACATGTCTGCCAGTATCCCGGATGTACCAAACGCTTCAGCAGATCGGACGAATTGACTCGACATTCAAGAATACACAATAATCCAAATTCGAGAAGAGGCAAAGGAGGGCCTCAGCAACAACCACAACTTCAGCAGCCGCAACACGTCACCGTTCGCACGAGCCCGGAAGAGGCAGCCCGCATCGGCATTCTCAGCGGCGCTGGTAGTATGTTGCCTCCTTCCAAGTCAATTACACGATCAGCCCCAGCCTCGAACCTTACGTCGCCAAATGTGTCTCCTCCTCATTCTTACATTCCTTACCTGAACTCGGGTCCAATCAATCCTTACAGCCGAAGTTCTGGCGGCAGTAACAATGGGAGCCCAAACGGGCTACAACGGCCGCTCGACAGCGTAAATCTGCTCGCAACTGCTGCCTCGCAACTCGAGCGGGAACATCAATCCTACCCTTCTCTACCGCACTTGAGCAGACACTACAACCATCATCAGCATCTAAGCCATCCTTATCAGCATCCAGCACAAGCGTCGCGGATGCCGGGATCTTTGGCACAATATTCGATCTCGAACTCGCAACCGATGTCAAGATCGCACTCGCACGAGAACGATGATCCATACAGCCACCGACAGACGAAAAAATCAAGGCCGAATTCACCGTACTCCACAGCTCCGCCATCACCCACATTTTCCCACGATTCGACATCCCCAACTCCGGACCATACGCCTCTCGCGACACCTGCGCACTCGCCTCGTCTAAGACCGACCGGCTGGAGCGAGCTGCAACTTCCACACCTTCGCCATCTTTCTCTCCACCACGCTCCCGCACTTGCACCGATGGAGCCTCAAACGGAGCACGTCACACAATACACACCGAGCAGTAATAACGGCATGAGAATCAGCGACATCATGTCGAAATCAGACGGCACTCAGCGAAAGCTGCCTGTTCCTGTTCCGAAAGTGGCCGTACACGACCTTCTCAATAATGGACCAGGTTTCGCTTCGGGATCTTCATCAAGCAACGCGTCAGTTGCTGGCAACGATCTCTCTGAACGCTTTTAGAGCGAAATGTGTGTTGGGTTTCGGGAAACGGGTGGCATTTTTAATGGTTTATTTCATATGTAAAGCGTGCTTGGGTGGAATATCTGGGATATAGACGGATGGGGTCTGCGAACTTGCATCGGTGCAAGTCGCAGAATATGACTTTTTGAGATACCTTTTTCGCCGGTAGAAATCACGCCTCCTTTCTTCTGTCAATTTTCACTTCTTGCGGCCTCATGGAGGTAACGCCAGTGTACATTTATACAATTGCGTATGGGTTCAACATTGATGCCTTGGGCAAGGTATTGGCTCTGCCACGCTGGAGGCTTGTTACACCCAACACCTTTGAAGCTTTATCTTGCGCATATCGTGCCGATGAACCTAGTATTAATAGTGCCCAGTGCAACCTTCTTAGCAGCTCGCTCAAATCAGCCTCGCGCACGACAATGGTTTGCCCCAACAAAACCAATATGTCGGATTCCTCACCGCAAGTTTGATGGCCTGCCTATCACCACAGTTGTGCGAGGATATCCGGTTGGTTGCATAATACATATCCATACCCCGGACTGTGAAGATGCATCGAAGGCTAATGGCTCATGTCGAAGGAAGAAGCACGCGAGTGGAAGTAGAGATCACAGCATCGCTCCGCCTCGCCTCGAAGTATCATCTAACCGGGAAACGAGCAGGTCAGTCTTACAGAAGCGCTCGTCGCGCCCAGGGCAGCCCTTCTTTGCCCTGTTCCATGTTCCATTCAATATTCCATGCTCTGGGCGTCTGTTGTTTTTAGCAGCAGCCTGAGCATGAAGGAGCCCATAACCCATACTAGTACCCCAGACGGGATTGCTCTGGGGATCTTTCCCCGCGCTAAAGCAAACACCAACAACGACTCAGCTGAATCATTATTAAGTTTCAGCAGGGCCTATTGTTCAAAAGCTCCAAACACGGGCTGTGCATCAGCAACAGACAGAAACACGGGGAATGGCTCTTCGAGTTCGAGGCTCATGATGGTGACGCGCACATGGCAGTTTGAGAGAAACAGCGACAATTCCTCCTCGTCCGACTTTGTCCGATAACCATCGTCGACTCTGAATGGCGGATGAGGCCAGCACCAGCAAATCCTAGCTTGACGACACCGCTTATCTCCTCGCTGCCTGGCAATAGGACGCAAGGATCATCCAGTACTCTCACGACTACCCCTGAACCAGTAGCAACCCCTTGTTGGCGAATGGTGAATTTCAGAAGCCTATTTCGTAAGCTCTCTCCGCACTTTTCTGACCTCCCACCCCCACGTTCTTCCATTGTCTTGGTGCCACAGCAGTCGTAAACATCAGTGTCTCATCATCAACAAGGGATCGATCATGGGCACTACTGTGTACTGCTGGAAGATTTCCTCGAGGGTGGAAAGATGGCGGTGCAGATCAAAGCATGCAGAGCTCATCTGACCTTCACCCACAGATAAGCTTGCAGTGATCCCGTCGCATAAGGCTGTTCGTCGTCATCTCCAGCTCGTTTGTGCACACTATAGCTTATCATCAACGCTGTTCTCACCTCAACACCAAGAAACTATCGCACCACTTTTCTATACTACAAGATAGATCGCAATCTATCCAAGGCGCCGACATAGACACTAGACATCTTAGCCTGCAGACTTCCCCCGCGCTGGCCAAGGGTGTATTATTCTTTGCTTGCTTATAATTGTCATTAGTGTCATTATTGTGGACGAGGCCAAACCTTCTAGGCGTGGAGCCATGTTTGATCACCTGAAGGATGGAGACGTCTTCCAACCTTGATTAGGCGTTCGTGGGGGGGATCTTGTATCTTCGCCACGCCGAGGTTTCCCAAGGCTGTTAAACCGATATTGCCCCTTCCAGGAAAAACAGAAACCTGGGAGCCATAGAGCCAAAAGCCCTGTGCCTTGGCCCTGCTCTTTTTCCATTGTCAATCCGGGGAGTCGGGCCTTTTAGAGTGGTGTTTTTATACGGGAAATTTACAGGCTACGTCGATGTCCATGGCGATGCTCCTGCTGACGCGCCCACGCGCCGGGGCAATCCGTTCCAGAAGTCCTTACATCATGTGTTTGAAGGCAGATTCCGCGTGCCATAGTACGTACCTCCTACTGTGGTACCTGCTCGGATGATACAGCCGAGGAGATGGGGATGATTGAGATGATCTACGCAGCGGGACGACCCGAATATATATACATGAAAACATTCGAGATCCAAACGACACGGTTTGAGGTTGAAGCCTGCTGCTGACGGGCCTGAATAATAATCTGATGATGAGTCAACATCTGGAACACGATCATTTCCGATCTACGGACAACGGGGTACTTTCTCTCTATAGATGCGGATTAGATTTCCAACATTGCTATTGGTAATAAACGAAGTCGTAAAGGCTCGTCTTAATATTTCTCTATCTACTAAACTCAACCCAAACTCAATACTCGAATATACGTAGTAGCCGCTATTATCTATTTGATTCTACCTTTATCTATATAGTACTACCTAGCCTATTCTATTGTACCTAGTTTAATAATTTATCTTGAAATAGCCTTATCTATATTAGTCTATAGACTAGTATCTAACTTTAGACTATTTGATTTAATCTAATTTTGATTTTTAAGAACTTGAAATTTCTATTATTTAAAGTCTACGTTTTTATAAGAAAAATAATATACAATATTTATAATTAGAATCTAGTTACTTCTATACTATAAATATTATAAAATATATTAGTAGAAAGCTTACTATAACCTAATATTTTATAAGTATTTTAGATATAAAATATATTATAAAGTATACTTCTCGTATATACTATATACTATATACTATATACTTAGTATTTAATAGATAAAGTTTTACTCTAGACTTAATTAGTCCTTAAAAAATATTTAACTTAATATATCTAGATTATTAATATATAAGAATAAATAAATAATACTATACTACTATAAAAGTTAAACTCTATTTATATTAGTTATAGTCTCTAGAGTATATTTATTTATCTATATTTTAGTTAAAAAAAATAGACTTATAAAATTTCTAGATAGTATTTTTTACTTAGTACTAACTTAGAACCTTATTAGTTATTTACTAGTAGTTTCTAAGAAGACTACTAGTAAAAATAAACTTACTATTAATATATAATAATATATAAAGAAAATTACTCTTATAAAGTACTAAAAATAACTTTTAAAATAGACTAAAAGATTTATTATAATTAATTAATTATATCTAATCTTACTAATAATACTAGATTATATTTTTATTCTTTAAAGTTAATTATTATAATATATCTAGTCTAATAGTAAGAACTTCTTATCTTATATTAGTAATAAGAAGAAGAAAAGGTCTATTTATTATTATAAAATAAATATTTTTATTATCTCTATATATAGTATATCTGTTGGTATATCTCTACTAGATCCTATTAGGTATATAGGTATGAATTGACGTCAATGAAAAAGATAAGAATAATAAAGTAAAGAATAAAGAAAGGACTAGTAGTAAGTATAGTATATTCTAATTAATTAATAATCTATAAGAGAGCTTGTAGGTTATAACTATATCCTATCCCTATACTATAACTACTATATTGTATTAGGTAAAGTTAGTAGGTAGGAATATCCTTAACCTAAGAGTAGTACCCAACCTATCTATATATATTACTATATAGGATAATATTATCCAAATACTAGCAACTCTTCTTTTATAAAAGGAAAACAAGATAGAGACTATAGGGTAGAAAGAAACGAATATAAACTCTAAAATCTTAAGTACTAATATCCTAAACCTAATCTAGTATTTAAAATCAAAAGTAGAGAATCTAGGTAAATCGAAAGCTATATAAATCGTATACGTAGGTAAACTTATAGCCCTTAGAAGTATCAAAATCCTATCCGAAACTATCTATATTGAACTAAGATCTAATATAGTATAAATCGAAAATTCTAAAGTAACTATTGCTAAAATAACGCCTACGCTCGGGTAGTAGTAGTTAAACGGGTAACTAGGGCCTAAATTGCGGAGCCTAGGTATCTATAGACTAATAGGAAGCTTAAGTTAATAACTTTTATTATATAACCTATTTCCTATTAGTA